>LUFD01000348.1:17984-29662 GCA_003025255.1 Cordyceps pruinosa
CGCGTTCAAGGACGCGGGCTTCCAAGTCACAATCGCGACGGAAAACGGCGCCGTTCCGCGCTGTGACGCCAAGATGCTCGAGGGCATCACCCAGCTGATCCTCGTACGTGGTCTCCAGCCGCCCCATGGCGATCTATCCTACTAAATGCACATGCAAAAACAGGGCGCCAAAAGGTCCGTCGTCGAGCAGTACCGCGCCATGGCCGCCTCCGCCGAGTGGACCGCGCCCGCGGCGTGGACCGCGCCCGGCTTCCGCCTCGACGCCTGGGACCTCGTCTTCCTGCCCGGCGGCCACGACAAGGGCGTGCGGCAGGTCATCGACTCTGGCGCCGTGTACGCCCTCCTGGCTGCCTACTTTCCGCTGACGCGCCGCGAAGGCGGCGGGCGCAAGGCGGTCGGCGCCGTGTGCCACGGCGTCATGGCGCTGGCCGCGGCGCGCCGGCCCGAGGACGGCCGGTCCGTGCTGCACGGCGCCGCGACGACGGCGCTGCCGGCGCGCTTCGAGCAGCTCGCCTTCTGGGGCACCCGGCTATTCCTGGGCGACTACTACAAGACGTACGGCGCGCGCAGCGAGAACGTCGAGGAGAGCGTCACCAAGGTGCTGGCCAGGCCCGAGGACTTCAGGAACAGCCTGGCGCCGGCGCCGTTCGTGGTCGAGGACGAGACGTACAACTACGTGAGCGCGAGGTTTCCCGGGGACGTCGACCTGCTGGGCGAGAAGCTGGTCACGCTGGTCAAGAGCCTCACGGCGTAGGATAGGAAGTGGAAGAACGCGGTTCACTGACGATCTATGTTCTGTAGAGGGGCTGGGCAGGGCGCGCGTGCCGCTGCTATCCAGCCAAATCACGATGCCACATGTTGGAATAATAATGATCATTATGAAACTGACCCATTTTGATAGCCAAGTCTATATGAGTTTGTTACAACAAGACAAGCCCTAACGTGAAGAAGAAGAAGAAGAAGAACGCCTAGTGCTGTTCCTGGAATGGCCACCAACTCGTACTAAATCAAACAGCAATGAAGAAAAGGAAACGAAAAGGAAAAAGAAGAGCAGAAGAAAAGGGGTGTGGTAGCCAACCCATGCAAAGTGAAATGCATACCGTCAAACGCCATGCACAATTAAAGTACAGATGCTATGATTAACATTAATAAAACAAGTCGCTTTTCTTGTGCGTATGTGCAATGATGGATCAAGTCGACGACTCGTAACGCCAGCGCCGAGCATTATCGTCCACCCACCAACGGGAAACAAATGTCGCTTCCTCCACCCACATGGCGGCATCCTCGCCAAAGGTATTCTGCACCTTTTTCAAGAATTCGGGGTAGCCAAAGTCAACAATGGGCTCGTCTTCGTGCTGGTCGTTCTCGGTATTGGTGAAGCGCCATTCAATATCCGCAACAATGGGGATGACGACGCGCCAGTGGGGGTGGCGGGCATCACGGACGGAAAGCGTTGCCCTACCCGGATTCATGACTGTAAACTGCCAGCCTCCCACGTCAGGCCGTTCTCCGTGGCTGTGCAGAGGGCGAATCAGCGATTGGCCCTCATAGTTCTTGACAAGGTCCTGCGCAGCCTTGGTATCGCTGTCACCAAGTGAGCCGGTTTCGATGAGAAGATCTAGGATGGTGGGGAGAATCATGTTCGAGTTGACAACGTCGTCGACATCAACAGGTGGTATGGCAGGATGCGAGAGTACGAGGGGAACATGGAAATTGCCAATGTTGGGCTGATAGTAAGGCGTGACAGCAGCGTTTTCGGCAATCGATAACCCGTGGTCACCGACATAGACAATCAGAGTCTCATTGGCGGCACCAGTCTCTTCGAGAATGTCGAAAATTTGGCCAAGCCAGCGGTCAACAAAGCCGACAGCATTGGTGTAACCAGAAAGGTCCTGCAGACCAGAATCTTCACTGAGTTTGACGGAAGGTTCGCCTTTGGGCAGTGCAAAAGGGTGATGCGCGGTGGATGTTAGATGGGTGAGGAAGACGCGCTCATTGTTCTTCTTGGCCGAGGCAAACGCATCCTTGACGTACTCTGCAATAGCATTTTCAGGCATGCCATAGTAGTTAATGTCCTCAATGTCGGTCTTGCCAAATTTGGCTTCGTCGGAGCGGAGATATTCGGAGTCGATGAAGCGCTCTTCGGGATATCCCATGACGGGCATGAGCTTGTCCTGCTTGTCAAAGGAATGGGTGACGGACTGCATGAACATAGACTTCCATTTGTACGACTTGAAGCCGCCCTTTTTGCGGTCGGAAGAATGATCAATGGCGTTGAAGGCATCGAAGATATGGGCGAGGCAGGGCTGGTAGACGTGGCTGTAGTATTCCTGGTTCATGTCGGCGACTAGAGGAGTGATGCCGCAGAGAGTTCCAGGCAAACTCTTAAGGGTGTAAGTTCCAGTCGTGTGACAGTTGTTGACGTTGATACCGCCGCGGCGGGGTCGCTTGTCATGGTCGAAGCCGTCGTCGTAGTCGCCGGTGATATAGTTGGCGTTTGGCGTCAGCGTAGCCAGCCGCTGTTGGGCGGCTTCGGGGAGTGTGGCATTTTCGAACGACTTTTCAAATTTGTTCCAGATGAAGCCGCCCTTCTTGATGGGAAACACGTCTTTGCGAGTGCTCTCGAGCTTGATGAGCATGATGTTGCGAATGGGAACATCATTGAGAGCGCTGTGGAGTGGCTCGAGCAGAGGATCCCGAAGGTTGGAGATTTTGATGGGATCGGCCTCGGCGTTGTAGTGCTCCCTGTGGTTATGCCAATCTTCGAAACCGGGGAGCTTGACGCCCTTGGAGAGCCAGGGAAACGGGACGGGTTCGGTAAGAGCTGTTAAGTTGTCGAAATTGAAATTTTGGCCGTGATATGTGAGCAGGTTTGCCAGGTTAGGCGCCGCGTGTGCAAAGTCCATAAAGGGGACGAGAGGCAGGGTCCATGACATGAAAGTGACGGATGTCTGGTCTGGGCGAGTAAAGTAGGATACACTCTGGGCAAGGAGCCCAAGGCCGACAAAAAGGTGGAGGGCGACGCCGAGCAAGGTATTGTGGCGTCGGGGAGGCTGCGTCATCTTGGGCTCGGAGGACGAGTCCATCTCGTCGTCTGTATATCGGCGATCGAGCGCGTTCTCGGCATCGTTCTGCGGGACATTGGTGTATTGAGCGGCAGCACGGCGGCGGCTGCCAGGGAGGCGCGAGTAGACAAAGGTGAAGGGAAACTTGACAATGTCGAGGGCCACGGTGGCGACCATGTAGCAGATGTCCTGCAAGAGCCAGCTTGCGAGAAGAATAGCGCAGAGGGTGACGCTGAGGGAAAAGAGGCCGGTGAGAAGGGTGCTCCAAGAGGAGGAGTCACCAGCCAAGGCAACGTTGCGCCAGTGCAGCTCGTTACCGGCGACGGCGAAGAAGGAGATGTTGATGGAGGCGAGGGCGAGGCAGAGGATGATGAGGATGGAGGAGATGGCGGTGCCGATGACAGCAGCCCACGGCCCTTGGGCAAAGAGCATGGCGCGGATCAGCATCAGCAGGATGGTGTCCTGGAAGAAGAAGGACGGGCCCCATTGGAACATGTCCGCTGGTGAGAGGGCGTCGAGATGGGCGTCAATGTGGACAGCCTTGGCGGCTACGACACTGACGACAGCGAGAGCGAAGACATAGCGACGGTTGGCGAAGCGGGCGGCGACAGTGCCGAGGAGACGGCGGAAGCGATCCATGGTCGGGTGAGGCCGCGGGCGAAGTAGAAGTCGTCGACAGGAGCAGGCAGAGGAGCTTTGGGCGTTTGCATCCCACGCCGGGCGCCGTTGAAAGAGTGCGAATCGGGGCGGGTGGTGTGACGGCCGTATGCTTGACAGAGACGGGAACAAGCAACCAACAAACAAGGGAAAACAAAACAAGGGACGGGGAGAAAAGGAGAGGGCGCTGTTGAAGCTGGAGAGGAGGGAAAAGAAAGAGAGAGCGTGTGGTGGCCAGTCACGATGGGAGGAGGAGAGGCAGGAGGGGGGTGAAAAGTGGATGGATGGGGTTCAATTTTTTAAGATGTAGGTAACAAGGCTGGCCGGCTAGGTACTTGGGTAAGGCGCAGACGGAACTCCATAATAAAATCGACAAGATGTTTGGAAGGGTAGCAATGCGAAGAGGGAGCGCGCTTGGGGGAGGTCTGAGTGTGAGCCGTGACTGTTGGATGGGAAGGGATTTGACTGGCACAAGGTGAGGCCAATTGTGCGGCGGTTATACTGTTTACATCTGTCTACTGGTATTATGATTTCCTACAAGTTACAAAGCATGTTCGTCGAGAGCGAGGCAACTGGTATGAATGTGCCGTCGGACCCTTGTCCCATCTCATCTTGGGGGTCGCCGGGGTCGCTGGGGGTCGCTTGGGGTCGCTGGGAGCCGTGTGTCGCGTGATGGCGTAAAAAAAAAAAAGACAAAAAGGCCAGGGCGGGTGGGACCGCGCAAAAGGGGGTTCTTGTTCCGTCTTACAGCTAATAATTGCGAATCATTGAATGCGCCTTTCCCGACGGCTCACTGGCTCATTTTAGCACGCCGGTGGCTGAAAAAAGGCTAGAGGATGCCGCCCGCTAGCGGGAGGTACTAGGGTACCTGTCGCGTGCAGCCTGCACGAAACCCAACAGCATCCGCACGCCATCACATTGCCGGGTCAATTCAGGTCGCACCTCTGCTACAGTGCATTCATCCTCCAATTCCAACTTGTCCTCTATTTTTATTTTTATTCTTGCCCCGTCACTGGAGCGGCATCCTGGTTATTGCGGGCTGCGTGACTCGATGCCTCATCAGGACTGGCTGCAAAGGTGGGGAGCGGCGCCACAGGTACGTACCTTATTACCTCTCGGAGGTGGCGCCCTTGAGTTGTGTTGCACTGGCGATAAGCCCGGACAATTTTTCCCATTTGCCTTGACCCCCCCGAACAATGGCATGGAGGTTCTCATCCTGACTCGTATTCTGGCCATCTGCACATCGCATCGTCACAGGGCTGTTGGGCTGTTGTGGCATTCCCATGCCACAACTCTGACATCACCGGTGTCGCGTGCCCACGCTCACCGCGGCCTCCGGCAAGGCCTTGTGGAGATGCTGACCACGACAACCAGAAGGCCTCCTAAGCCAAGAAAGCCTCCCCCAATGCCACCACACGCGACATGTCGCCATCATCGACAAAAGGACTTTTGTTCAGCATACGGATATGCATTGGCGGGCACCATCTGCCGCTACCGAACCACCCCCAACGCCCGCCCTCCACATTATGCACGGCCTCAAGCCAACCAGCACCCAGTTACCCCAAAGACACCCAGCAACAAACTACCCACACTCATCATGCACCAAACAGCCTCGTTGTTCTTGGCCTGCCGTTTACGGAGACCGAGCCGGGCGCCGTTATCAATTTCTTCCTTCTCCTCCTCCTCCTCGCTCGCTCAAGTTTGCTCGTCCTGCCCTCACCCGTAACGACTCGTGCTTCGTGTAGACTCCTGATACAATCCGACGACTCATGCTTAATATTAACCCCCCCTCGTCCCGGTGCAACGCTGGGCATGCTTCGTATCCTGCATATCCTTGGCGGCTCCTGCATCTCACCTCCCAAGACTGCGCCCGTCTCACACAGTCTTCTCCGCCCCAGCGCTCCCACCCATCAGCCCATCCAGCCTTGGCCTGGTTAGGCAATCGCTCGACGACGCCAGCATTAGCTTCCTCCCCCCCCCCCATGCTTCATTTATTACTTCCTCGCTCCTCAAATATGCAAGTTCAACTTCGGGTAGACGACAAAGGGGCAGCTCCCGAGGCTGCGGGTCACTCAACCATCCACCCACCAGCCGATCCAGTTCTGGCCCTTCTGGATTTTACGTCAATCTCCTAATCTGTTTGCTAGAACTTCTTTGTCATGACGCATCTTGCCCACTCTTTGGCACCTTCTTTTTGCCTGTCTGTCTCCATCTGTCTCCAATTTTCATGTCCATCTTGGCTCTAAAACCTCTGCGCCTCTCCCTGCCCATGCACATCATCACCAAACTCATAGACACCGGGTCAGGATTCCTACTCCTTTACCCATTCCATGTTTCCACCGCCTGGCTCAGTTTGTTTCAGCGTCATGAGATGCTCCGCATGCCACGCTCCTGCCGAGAGTGGCGATCTGTTCGTCTCACATGAGGTAGTCCAGTCCAGACGCTTCGGCTTTCCATCCTCTCTCCCGTCCATCTCGTCGTCTGGTGATATTTTTGTTAGCATCAATGGTCTCTTTGTCGTCAAATGGTCGCCCTTCTTGCAATTTTTATTCGGCGTATTTCCCTTTCACTGATGAGAACTCCTTCTCCACAGGCCCCCTGCCGCCCTAGAAATTCTTATATTTTATTCCATCTAGATTAAACAGAGTGTATTTTAAAGTTAGTTATATCGCCCAGCCTATATGTACCCCCTAAGCATCACTCGCCGCTCGCCAGAACTTCTATTCCAGGCAGCTTCTTCTCGTACAGCAAGTGAGTACGCGCTGTCCCGAGCTTGTACTTCCATTTGTGAGAGAAGCCTTCGACGGCTACGCGCGAGATTCCGGCGCTGTCGGACTACAAGCTTGCAACTATGGCAAGCTTGGCTCTACGCCAGTAACTATTATGGCTTGAGTTTGGGAAGCGTTTTTGTATTCTTTCTTGTTATTTTTCGCACCCTGATATGGTATCTTTGAGTGTTATGTGTGGTTCGTCCTGAGCCGATGCTGCGGATCATATCGCGGCAAGTAAGAGGATGCCGAGAACCAGCTTTAATATGAAATCGTTGATCATTTTCCTCGCCGGTACTCTTCTTTATGCGAGCCTTGAGCGTCGGATTTTACGCGCAGCTTAGATAGACGCATCGCTGGCAACTGGGTAGTCGGCTTTCACGCATGAATGGTGTACAACATTGTCAACATGGCAAAACTACAGTCGCTCTCCAAAATTCCAATCCGGAACAATTGTTGACTTGATTGTACCGCGCATGACTCTACTACTTACTCTACTCTGAACAAGGACAATAATGACCAGACTTGTACCTCAAGCGCTTAGCGCGAATACTGCCTGGGCTTGGGCGAGCTTGACCCACACTACAGGAAGCATCGCGACGATAGCGGCTTAACGCTTGCCTCTTGCATCTTGCGTCTATCGCATAACAATCCGGGCTATCACTACCACCGACACGCATACGGTCTATAGCGACTCTCCCGAGCCGCTACCGCCGCCACAGCCGCTATCGTTGCAATAGCTGCCACCGCAGCCAGTGTGCGCGCATGGCTGGCGCGGCTCTCCCACTCTAACCCATCGAGGCGACCGCAAAAATGACCGGCCAGCCCCCAGCCGCCCCCAGCGCGCTGCGGGAGGCGGTTCAGCACTGGTCCGACTTCGTCGCGCAGTGCATGTCGCAGCGACTCCCTAGCGACTACTTCCAACAATATGTACAGCTCATCCACAACAGTTACGCGCTGCCGCCGGCGCTCGTTGCCGACCTCTTCCTACGCCCGCAGGCCTCCAATCGCGTCAGCCTCGACCCGCGCGTCCCGCCGTACATAATAGTCCTGACCAAGCTTGGCTACATCGACGTGCCGTCCATCCTGCGCGTGCTCTACAAGTACTCGGCGTTGCACACTTACGCCAAGCCGCCGCTGGCCGACGGCGGCGGGCACGAGAAGGAAGGGGGGGGAGAGGACGCGGCGGCGCAAGATGAGTTGGTGCGCTGGCAGGAGTCTTCTTGGGCAGAAGAGGTCATGTTCTATCACGTTATTAAGACTATGTGCGAAGGCACCGCCTTTACCGACGCCAAGGCGGGCCTGGAGCTGGTCAGCATCACTGGCAAGTGGATGGAGCTGTTCGTCCACGCGAGCTCAGGATTTACGGCAGATGTTCTCGCAGGCAAGCATGATAGGCAGTCCCGCGACGAGCTGGAGACGGTGCGCGCAGCCCTTGTGCCGCTTCTTTTACGGCTGGTGGATAATCCCGCGCTACTTAACATCATGAGTCGGCCACTTGCAAAAGGTAAGGGGATTCAGCTGATGGTTTTACGGGCTTTACTGGCTTTACTGGTGGCTTTCCTAGCTCTACTATATAACGAGGCTGACAGCGGGCAGGTGTTCGAAAGCAATTTTCGGAAAGCCTTGGCAACTTTATCCAAACGTTCCAGCCTGCGTCTTTGTATGTCGAAAGGCTGGAGATTTTCCGCACACAGACGCTTGCGCAGATGGACCCGATGAATGATCGTAAACAAGCCGTCAATGCAGCCATGGATGAGCTTCTCGACTCTACTGTCGGCCCGGAAAGCTTGGTAATCGCCGACATCCCCGTTTCCAACTCAAGAGCCGCACTCTACATATACCTTAATGCTGCGGTACGTATTCATAAATCGAATTTGCCACAGCCCTGCTAATGCTTGAAAGCTCGTCGGCCGACCTGTTCTGGACGATGCCATGCTCTATGCATTCCTCAATAATAAATACCAGCAAAACCAACAAGCGAGCGCCGTAGATCTAATCGTCGCCTCATTTGACCTGCTTGCCAACGCAGTGTTCCGAAATGAGGGCCCCAAAGACGCGCATCTCTTGCGCTCATTTTTAGTCAACAAGCTACCGCTTCTGCTATGCCAGTTATGCCATCCAGAGTTCTCAGCAACATCCGCGGAGTTCTGCATCATGGAAGCGCTCAGCCGCGTCGACACCGGCATCTTCCCCACAGCATCTCTCATGTTTGACGAATCTAGGAATAACAATCCATACATGGACAGCGTGCGAGAGGAGTTTTGTGCGGCATGTGCCTTGCATGGGCTCATTGAGAGAGATCATGTCGATCGCATTCTGGGAGAGACGTCGATGTCTTATGACCCGTCACTCGAACGGGCCAACAAGGATAGGCTTGTCAGCGACTGCTTGTCTGATTCTGCAAAGATTCAGAGCACTATTTCACAACTAGACAAGGTGGACGGCAATGTTGGAGCTGTGGCGCATGCCATAGTGGAGGTAAGATTCCTGGTGAGCGCGCAGCATCTTCTTCTGACCATGTTAGTTGATTCGACAATTGTGTGTGAATAAGGACACAATGTCATTGAAGCTCTTGTGTACGCAGTTGGCGCAGAAGCCTCAATCACTAGACACAATACTCCTTTTCGACAAAATCACGTCAATCTTGGAGCCTGTGTGCATCCTCCTCGACAACTGGAGGTATGAAGAGGACCAGGGCGAGTACCAGCCCGTTTACGAGGAATACGGTGCCATTCTTCTACTAGTATTTGCCTTTACTTATCGCTACAACCTCTCGCCGCTGGACATTGGCATACAGCCGGTGGACTCGCCTGTGGCCAAGATTATCACCAAGTCGCACATTCTACGGCCGCTAGACGAGCTGAGTGAGCAAGAAACGGAACACCTGACGGGTTGGATCAACGGCCTTTTTGACAACGAAGCCGGTGGCCTTGGGGATGATCTGATGTCTTCGTGCCCGCCCCACGAGTTTTACCTGCTCGTGGCACCAATCTTTCAAAGTATCATCACCGCCTATACATACGGCTACATTAACGATGAGAGCCTCAAGGGCGGTGTTGAATGTACGTTGAATCCGTCACAGGAGTGACTAGTCTTGACACTAACATCATGCAGACTTGGTCGACACATTTCTCCTGCCATCGCTTGTGCCGGCGATTCGATTTCTGTCAGACTACATATGGGTAGACCAGAAGGAGCAAAAGTCGATTGTCAAGGCTCTACAACTGCTGCTTACCCCGAGCTCCATCTCCGGAGAAGCGAGCGCGGTGCTTTCGGCCGTGAAGAATCTCGTCGCGCAGCCACTAGAGCACTCGTTGCGAACCTACCAGCGCCAAGACCCCCGCAATCAGGACATCGAGCCGCTGCTGCGCTCGCTCAAGGAGAACCTGCCGCTGTCGCGACGCACGGGCGGCGCGGAGCACCACGAGATGGAGTCGTGGGCCAGCAGCTCAAGCACCGGCCTGTCTGGCGCGCTCCGGCACACGATCCAGGGCCTGGTGCAGTGGAGCGTGCAGCCCGGGGTGAACGTGATGCCGGCGTCGTACACGCACCGCCAACTCATCGCCGGGGGCCGCATCATCGGCACGAGCCGGCTCCTGCGGCTCCTCATGGAGGAGATCCGGCAGCAGAGCGAGATGGGCCACGCCACCATCGTCTACGACGTAGCGGCGGCGCTCGTGGCGGCGACGGACCCGACCAATGAGCCGCCGCCCGTCACGGCCGCGCTGCTCGACACAGCGGGCACCATGCAGGCGCCGCCGCAGCGGCCCATGGGCCTGCGCGACGCGCTCAAGGCCGCGGCCGGGCGCTACAAGACGCTGCAGCAGCACGACCCGTTCCTGGCCGAGGCAACGGTGCGCCTGCACCGCCGCGTAGAGATGCTGCTGGTGGTGCCGCAGGCCCAAGCTATGCTGCAGACGGCGGACATGCCGCTGGATCTGGGCAGCGATGCGCTGGCGGTGGCGGCGGCGGCGGCGGGCGCGGACCCGATGGCCGTCGACGGCCTGGACACGACGGCCTTGGACATGGGCCTCGGCGCGGATCTGGATCTGTCCGGCGGCGGCGGCGACGGGGATCTGTTTGGCGGGCTGGACACGAGCCTGGACATGTTTGATGGTTGGGACAGCATGGACATGGGGGTTTAGTACTAATAGCTTCTCTGCTTTTCTGCTGGTGTTGCCTTAATAAGCTCTCTGCAGGTTACTGCGAGTAGTGTAAGAGGTTTTATATAAAAGATGGCCATCAAGGACTAATGCATGCTCTCAACACTGACGATAATGTTGACGCCTTGCTGTCAGGAGAGCGTGCCTGACTACGGCGCCGCCAGCTGTCAAGTACCCACTACAGTAGTAATAGGTGGCCGTTCTATGCGATGTCCATGTATAGCGTACCCCGGCCCAATCTAGGGCCACGCGACAAGAAGCCACCTTGCCGCTAAACAGGCGAAACCGGCCCTAGGTACCTTTATTGCCTTGATTGCAGCTACCTATGTGCTTATGGGTAAAAGATGATACGGAGAGTGCCTGGTAAGGCGAGGCTGCCCGCAGTAAAATAGGTGGGTAGCGGCCCTGCGACGGACGGCCCCTGGTCTCGCCCTCGGCCCGCCAAAAGGTCTCCAAATGGGGAGCTCAATTGCTTCTTCTCTGTCCTTCCACACCTCCATCACCTCTTCATCCCTCCACATCTACCATCCTTCTCTCCTCGTTGCTAGAGTGAGAAATTGAAAGGCCGGCCGCTTTTTTTTTTCCTCTTCCTCTCTTCTCGTCTCTCTGTCTCGCCCGTCATGCTCTTCAAGTCGTCCCTCCTGGCCCTCCTCTCCGTGCAGGTACTCGGCGCGCCTGCCAAGGTAAGCTACCTGCCCTCGCCCTCCTCGCCCGTCCCTCAATTGAGCCTCCCACGCTTTGCGCTGCACGGGCGTGAACAATCCGCACACAGTTGCAGACTGTGTAGATGCTGACGCTTGCGGTGCCGCCCCCGCTTAGGACGCCGAGCCGGACGCCGCCCCCGCGCCGCTCAAGGCCACGGTGACGGCCTCGTTCCCCGACGCGGAGCTGCTCGGCCTGCGGCTGGTCAACGGCAAGCCGACGCGCGCGGTGCTCGAGGTGACCAACCACGACGACGGCCCGCTGCAGGTGGCCTTTGTGTCGGGCGCGCTGCTGTCCGCCAAGGCGGCGGCCGCCGACAG
>LUFD01000350.1:0-10754 GCA_003025255.1 Cordyceps pruinosa
CCCCCCAAGGCAGGCCCCTTTGCTTTCCGACTTGAGAGACTGCGGCTGCTTCTCCTTTCCTTGACAAGGCCGCTCGCTCTGCGTCCCCCCCGTCAGTATCATGGTTTGCTAGTCTCTCGCTGCGTCCTAGGCCTGCCATCTCACCACCTCTTGCCGCCCATGGAGAGGAAGAGAAAGCTCCCGGCCCGGGCAGCGGCCCGCGCAGAGCTGCTCGCCAAGCGCCGCAATGCTTCCGCTCGCGACCGTACGAAAACTCCTACGCCTCCTCCTCCGCCGCCGCCTCCAGAGCCTGCTGTCCAGGAATCGCCGCCCACGCCGCCGCCGCCTCCGTTGCCGACCTCTCTCGAGCCTGGCAAGCCGCTGCCGACCATCGAGGTCGCGCAGTCCCACAACCTTTCCCCGGAGGAGTACCAATCTATCTCGGAAAGGTTTGTACTCTCAATGGCTCCATGCAATGCTTCCAATGCACCTCCTACCCTCGCCTCGTCCCGTGCTAACCTGTCCTTCTCCCGCAGCGGCGTGCTGGCCGAGTCCCTCGCGCGATCGAGACAGCGATGGATCAGCGAAGGCCTCTTCGAAAAGTTCTGGACAAAGCCGCACAAGAAAAAAGGCGTGCTCATCGAAGACCCCAAGAACCCACCCAAAGACTCCATGACTAGAATCGGTAATGTCACAATCACCATCGAGCCACACATTGTCGAGGCGACCATGTACGCGGTGAAAGGCCCCAAGCAAAAACCTGCACCCCAAGCTCTTCAAAAACCACCACCACAACAACCCACCCGACCGATAATCCAGTATGGGCCTGCCAATGGTTCCATGCCACCGCCTGCACAGCCATCAACAGCTCCGAGCCCTATGCACAGGCCAGCGTCGACAAACTCGCCGTCACCACTCCCCCCAACCCCCCAGTCCGCCACACAGCCAACCAGCCAACAGCCCGCGCCATCGCCCGCACCAAAAAGCGCCACGCCCAACGCGAGCAGTGCACAACGACTCCCAACACCGGGCAATCACCCGCCAGGAGCAGCGCCCGGTTCAACACCAGGAGCGGCATCCGCCCCGGCACGCGCTTCGGCCTCTCCAGCCATCTCACAGCCGCGGGCAACACACACTGCCTCTCCGGGACCGTCCCAACAGGCCGCGCCCCCGCGGACTTCGGCGACTCCAGCCCCTGGTCCTGCGCCCGCAGCTGCAAAGACCGCCACGACAGACCCTGTCATTGCCCTTCTAGCCCAAAAAGCTTCCAGCGACCCAGAGCTGCGCGACCTCATGAAGCGCGTGGCTGTTGGCCAAGCCAAACCAGGCGAATTGGCTCATTTCCAAAAGATAATCGACCAGTTGAATGCCGAGTATAAAAGCAAGGGTGGCCAGCAAGGCCCATCAGCGGATAGGTTGCTTGTGGATGGGAGAACTGTCAAGTACTTTGCGGAAGAGGTTCGCACCATTCTTGACATTGTCTTGGCGTCAAATCCAAACCAGAAATCAAGCGAGCTGCGCCCGCCTCCCGGAAGCGATCCCCTCGTCGTTCTCCTAGTGAAGACTGCACTCGAGGATATGCGCACGAGAGACATGATTCGAAGAATTGCGGAAGGTCGCCCGGGCAACACAGATGCGACAGACCTCAAGGACATCCTAGATCGTCTGAACAGAGACGCCAAAACTGTTCCACAAGGCTTTCACGCTCAGCCGCCGGGACGACAGCTTACGCCCAACGGAGTCCCGAATACCGGCGTCAGGATGCAACAGCCCCAAGTGAACAACATCGCGAATCCTCAACAGCCCATGCGCGCAAAACCCCCACCGTCTGCCTCTAGACCGGATATCTCGGCCATTGTCTTTGATTTTGGAGCGGGCGACCGGTTTTTATTCCCCAAGTTCAGCATCTTGGAATTTTTGCCAACCACATCCGGCCAACAGGTAGTCGCATCCTTTCTCATCGTGCGCAAAGGAAGCACCTCGGAGTATGGGGGCGATCCACAACTGGACTACTACCAGCCTGTCACAATTCGTCTTCAGAGTAATACCGGTCGGCATCTCGAGAATCTAGCGAGGGTGGTGGCGCCGCAGGATGAAGTCAGAAGATACATGGACGACGTCATGGACAACATGACACGCGCCGAGTATGTTCTGCTCGCCATGCAGCTCCCTCGCCATGCTCAAGATCCCGATGAGGTGGTCGACACGACTGAGGGTAATGGGAATAATAGCCCGATTTCCAATACAGATCAGGACAAGGCGGCCATCATCAAACCTGGCGTGCTGTGGACGGTTAGTGCCGAGTCCAACAGGTCATCAGTGACTCCGTCGCGCCAGATACCACGCATCGATGCCGAAGAAGAGTCACAACAAAAATACCAGCGCCTCGTTAGGTCTATTGAGGAAAAGGAATATGAGTATGTGTGATGCGAGGTCAACTGGATGGACAAGATCGCAAACTTGGGTGGTACAATTGAACCTTTTGCTTGGTTGGGTTACTGGTCATAACGGCGTTGGGGAGCGAGGTTTCTGTATGAAAGACATGACAAAATACTGTATATAGCCAATAGAACAGCGGCAGAGGCGTAATTTATCAACTTCTTTGAGATGACTGCCTCGGGCAACCTTTATGTGTTTTGCAGGGGGTTGAAGGCTGCAGGTAGAGGAGAGGTCCGCGTCGCGTTGGCAACGTTGATTGTTTTGTCAATCACGATTTTCTACCTCTTACCTATCCGCGGTCCACCTGCTTCTTCTCCCTTTGTACGACAAGGACAACGAGCAGTGAACAAGTGCTCACATGTCGGAATGCTTGGAGACGGCCCTCGTTCTAGCGCCGCTGCAGAGCTCAGCCCCACCAGTGACGTCCGCAGCTGTCCACACTAGCTTCATCGATGCGGCAGCCCTGTTGCCTGCGACAACGCAAGGGAATCCGAGACCAACATGGACTGCGAGTGGTTCAATTCCGGGACGTTTTGAGCATATCCACCACCGCCTACATACTGCGGCCTGCGAGCAGCCGCGCATGTGCATCGCGAGAAATGGGGCAGGCAATGTCGGATGAGCAGCCCCGAGGTCGATCCAAGGAAGAGCTGCTGGAAGACCTGGTGAGTGGCGCACGGCGCGTGGAGATCTTCTATGACCGGCCACTGACAGTCCAAACTACAAACAGGCAGTGCGCTTTAAAGAGAAGTGCTTCACCTCGCTTGAATTCTACTCGCTCAAGGATGTCTTCAAGACGCTGGCCGACCACCAGGGAGACGTCTCGTATTTAAAGGAAGACACCGTTGCTCGCTACCTGGAGATACCTGACATCCTCGGCGCCTCGCCTATTTTGTTCCAGATGGTCTCGTATATTGGTGCATTCCCGTTCCTGGCTGAAGCGCCGGCGATTCTCCAGCTCCCGCATTTGGTCATGGTGGTGGTTATCATGACGGAGCGATACAAACGAGTCCTCGCGCGCGGGTCGACAGACCGTACGAAGCTGCTCTTCAAGAGCATGGCAGTATATGACCGCAAAGCGTCCATTACAAGTCCCACCTCACCAATATCAAAAAGTGAGGATACGGAGCAGTCTGGCGCCAAGTCGTTGGGATTTACCGTCGATCAGCCCGGGCTGGAGGAGGATGACGAATACGCCGACGATGACCTCGTCCTTACTGCGTTCGAGTTATTGGACATCGGCGATGCAGTCAAACAAGGAAACGTGCCCGAGGTGCACGGCGCAATCATACCCACGGACAACTTCCGCAAGCTCGTGATGCTGCTGCTTCTCGTCGCTCCCCTGGGCGAACAAGACAGCCTTTCGCTATACTCGAACAGGGTCGCGGGCGCCGAGCTGGAGCACCTGCGGTCTTCGGCAGAGAGCATTTTATCGTCCTTTGTCGACGCAGCAACGTCGCCCGGCATCCGATACCACGACTTCAAGCGACTCATTCCAGTGATTGCACCGAATCTCTTTAGCGGATTCAACAACCTCTTCGGGCACTTTTTATTCTCCAAGAACCTTGACTTTACCAAACACAAGGGCGATGACGCCAGGCTCGCGGATCAGCCCCCAAAGCTGGCCCAGCCGCTGGTCCTCAACAACGGCGAGATCTTGAACGGCCACCTCCTGGCTCAGATATCAACATTTCTGCCCGCGTCCGACCTGTTTCACCGCGTCCGTTTATTATATTCCGGAAACGAATCGGGGTTCTCCATAGGTAGCTTCGAGTCCAAGGTGTTCAACTGGACCGCGCCCACGATACTGCTAGTCAGTGGAAGCCGACTTGGGGACAAGCCAGAGGGCGGGCAGGAGGCCAACTTTGCCGAGTCACTGCCTCTGAAGCGGTACCCCAACGGTAGCAAAGGCGAGCGCGTCACATTTGGCGTGTATGTCCGGGACCCGTGGAAGCACACGCACAAGGACTGCTTCGGCGACTCGGAGACGGTTCTCTTCCAGCTCGAGCCCGTGCACGACGTCTTTCGGGCGTCCACCATCAATACCGACTACGTCACCTTCACCAAGGCGCCCGCCAACCAGCCCTGCATGGCCTTTGGGTGTCCGCACCCGAAGCCGACAAAGTCGGGGCGGACCAGCGGCGCGTTTTCCCTGGGCGCGGTGTCCCTGCTGCTGGACGACTCGTTCGAGTTTGGCGTCTTCCACCACGACTACTCGTCCCGCGGCGGCGCGTTCCGCACGAGCGCGGTGCGCGCGTCCAACTTTCAGGACCGCTTCCAGGTTGAGAAGCTCGAGGTATGGGGCTGCGGCGGCGACAAGGAGGCCGCCGCGCAGGCCGAGAGGTGGGCGTGGGAGGAGCGGGAAGCCGAGGCGCGCCGCAAGATCAATCTGGGCTCCGGAAGCCAAGAACAAGACAGAGCGTTGCTGGAGATGGCTGGGCTGATTGGAAATAATCGAAGCGGGGGGTCGATGGCGTAGCTACACGTAATATGATAACATGTACTCGTCTCCTTCGTGGAGTCATGATTGTCACCTCCAACTGGTTATCAAGCTTGTTTCATTTTTCAGCCAAGGTCTATCAATTGCACGTAGTGGCCGAAGCATCAAAGCTTCCGTATCTTACAAGAGAGGCGTTTTCGTTCCCAAAATATGTCATATGTACATGCCGCCAGCCTGTCCCGGCGTACGCTTTTACTTCTTATTATCACCGTCGTCCTTCTTCTTCGAACCGTATACCTCTCCCAAAGCGCCGAGTGAGCTTCTGGGGTTCTCTCTCCTCTTCTCCGTCGAGTCGGCAGGAACGGCAGCGGTCGCGGCCTGTTCCTCGGCGGCCTTTGTCTCCGCCGGGCCCCAGAGACCCATGCGGCCGAGGATGCCGCCGGTGCCGGCCTGTGCGTTCTGTTCGCCGCCGCCGCCCTCCTGGCCGGCATCGGCTGACAGGCCGAGCGCCCTCCTCTCGAGCATGGCGCGCATGGCCTTGTCCTCCTCGTCGCGGGCCTCGAGCTCGCGGATCCACCTCTGGCGCTTCTCCTCGGCGTCGGTCTCGTCCCTGATCTTGCGCAGCTCCTTGCTCTTCTGGCGGTCCTGGTTGTAGTACATGCTGCCGGCGACCATGGCGACGACGGTGAAGCCCTGCGCGGCGACGCGCGCGCGGAACATCTTGTTGGCCTGCTTCGAGTCGCCCCGGCGGAGGGCGCGGTATGCGTTGATGAAGGCGAAGACGGTGAGGCCGATGCCTGGGCGGGACGATCTGTCAGTACGTCGCCTGCGCTTTCTCGGTACGAAGAGGGAGGGGTAGGGGTTTACCTAGCGGTACCAGCGGCTCTTCCTTGATCTTGCGAAAGACCTTGTGCAGGGCCTTTTCGTTGCGAAGTTCGCTGTGCGTCGTCGCGTGAGCAGTGGCGATGGGGGAGGCATCAATGGGGACACGCACTGGTCATCGTCAAAGGATGAGGGCATCCCGCCCGCGCTGGGTGGTGGTAGTTGCGCCATGGCGGAGGAATCCAATCTGGACGTCGTGATTTGCGAAGGGAAGAAAAGATTGTCACGTCACAATCCGTCAGATCCTGGGCACGCAGTGGAAATCGCAGGCCAAGTACGAGGAACGTTGTCCGCAGTGGCTTTTCGCGGCGTCGCGAGACCCACCAGCCACACCGAATTGCAAGCTCGAGAGCCATGGCGCAGAGCTCAGCTACGAAGCTTTCCTCTCGCCACTCAACCCACGGTTTATCCCACCGCCCTCAACGCACAGCTATTCGCGTGCTCCTGCTCGCCATAGGGTTATATGAACAGCTGCTACTAGCCGATCGCGGCCGACAAACGGAAATACCAGAACGAATCATCGCGGCATTGACCCAACACAAGAGCCAGCTGCCAGGGGCAGTCCGCCGAACACCGACCAGCAGGACGAGTAACATGACGCCAAGCTAGCGATGTGGTTTCCGACACCCTCTGCCGAGAGCCTGACCAGGCCGCGGGTGGCTGTCGCCCTTGTCTCGGTGGTGGCGGCCATCTCGGCAGGCTACTACGCATACAACAGCAACGCGCCGCATTTCGTTCGCGAGCTGCCCGACGGGTCGCTGCACCGCAGCAACGCGGTGCGTCGAAACCACCGCCGCGCTCGGCGATCGGGAACCGCCTCCAGTTCGTCCTCCGATGCCGTCGGCGATGAGAACGCGGAGAATACCGAAGCGCTGCCGCCCAACCCCCCAGCGGAGGGGGAAGCAGCCGCGGAGGACAACAACGACGACGAGTGGTGGAACGACCCGAGCCAGCTGCCTCCCCAGAGGGCAGGCCACAACATCGTGAGCTTATTGTTTCGCGTATCCGAGGACAATGCGCGTCGGAATGGGTGTGTCCACCGGGGATGCCAATGCAATGCCTGCGGCATGGTGCCCATTCGCGGCATCCGCTACCGCTGCGCAAACTGCGCCGATTTCGACCTCTGCGAGACTTGCGAATCGCAGGGCAGCCACATCAAGACGCACATCTTCTACAAGATTCGGATTCCGGTCCCGCCGTTTGGTCACAGGCAGATGCAGCCTGTCTGGTACACCGGTGACCCAGAATCTTGCCGTCGTGCCGTACCTAGAGGAATCATGGCGAGGCTGTCCAAGGAGACTGGGTTTGAAAGGCCAGAACTGGAAGCATTCTGGGAGCAGTGGACCTTCATGGCCAACACGGAGTGGAGAGATGACCCGGACCAGTTCTGCATTGCCATGGATCGCAAGACGTTCGAACGGTGTCTCGTTCCGACAGGTGCTTCTGCCTATGCAGAGCCCAATCTGATACACGACCGCATGTTCGCATTCTACGACTCCAACAATGATGATCTTATTGGCTTCTCCGAGTTTCTGCATGGCCTCTCTTACCGACGACGGAAAGACAAGCTGCAGACCGTATTTGACGGCTACGACATTGACGGCGATGGATACGTTAATCGCCGAGACTTTTTGCGCATGTTTAAGGCGTACTATGTTCTATACAAGCAAATGCATAGAGATATTTTAGACGGGCTCGAAAACCAACTACTGTCGACTACGGAAGCCCAGCAGCTCGTCAATGGCCGACAGCCGCTCAGCAGTCTTTTTGGACGTGAGGAGCGAGTACCGCAAGCCGATTCAACCCTGCGATTCGAAGGCAAAACATATCATCCTGACGGCCATGTTGGAGTGGAAAAGGACAAGGAAGCTGCGTTTGTCGAGAACGAGACTGATACCGCTACGCGCAGAGATATTCTGACAAGCCTTTTCGCATGCGAAACGGATAAGCGAGCAAGACGACGACTGGTCATTGGTCACGACGGCGACGGGAACTGGAGGACAGCTCGTCGAGTTAGCGGTGCCGACACTGACGGCAGCTACTGGTTAACCATGCTTGATCCGCCAAATAATTTGGAACAGTTTTCGGATGTTTTGCTAGGAAACAGCAATGGCGCCGACGAAGATAATGTGCCGCGCGACTCTGGTGATGAAGACGAAAGCAATACCGTGGACGAACAAGGACGCGAGTTGAACGATTCTGAAGCGAGACCGCCGACAGAAAGTGAAGCCCGCGCCAGAGCCATTGATCGCGGCCGGAGACAAGGACCTAAGCTGGAAAAGAAAAGGCGCGACATGGCGCGGCGCAAAATCCACGACCGATGGAGACGTCGACAGTTTTACCTGGACGAGGAAGAGGGTGGTGCCGCCCCAGACGACTGGAGCGACGGTGAAGACATCCTTGTCAAAGCAGAGCAAGCGGAAAGGCGAGAAAGGAGACGACAGGAGAGACGCCGAAATGCTGCACAGGCCCCGGTTGTGTCCGATACAGACTCCGACGACTTTCCCTTCCAAATCAGGCGTGACGATCCTTTATACAGGCATGGGTTTGCTGAGAACGATGCCGGAAAAGAAATCCTATATCAGGTGACACAGCAGGCCTTTAATGAGTTGTTGGACGTCATTTTCAAGCCGGCCGAGGATCTTGCTGTGCAGGCTGCTGAAACTAGGCTTGAACGCGCAGCTTATGCGGGCCTCCTCGAGGCGATGGACCTTTCTGAAACAGAGACGGAGGCGGAGGGCGAAGATGCCACGGATAAGACGGACGGCGACAAGCCCTCTGGTGATAAGCCTGTCAGTGCAAAGGGTCTTGAAGAATTGCTTGCTGAGACGGGATTCACGGTGGAACCATCGGAGCCTCGCAACGCTGTAGAGCTGGAGACGGGTACTAGCTTTGCCGAGACGCTAGTTGCGGAAGCGGACGCTGAGAGGGCAGCCTCGACGGCGGAGACAACAGAGTATCGTGATCCTACGCTGCCTCAACATCGACCAAACAGCGCGGAGGCGACCGTGACTCTGGAACCGTTCGTCGCGGGGTCCGAAGCCCCCAACAAGAAGCTGAGTGAAAACCCCTCGCCCAAGACGCTCAGGGAATGGAAGCGGCTGAACATGGCCGAGCAGCAGGCCGAGGCCAGAGGCGGCTGGGGCAAGCTGAACTTTGAGGAGTTTGAGGAAATCTACAAATCGCAAGAGACGCAGGGAAACAGACTGGACTACCTAGGCAGCTGGATCGACTTTTGCATCCCTTAGGAGACCAAATGGGGAGTGTCCAGGATGTACAGGGACACCGCATAGTATGTGGCCATGCGCGGGGAGGCGGCGGCGGGCGGCGGGGGAGATGAAGCTGGGGATAGGGCTCCGGACTTGACCTGGTCGCGGTTGATGCGGCTGCTCACGGCGTGGTCGAGGAGATAGCTTGTACCATAGTGTGAAAGCGGGCGGAGTATGTGTCATACGAAGTGAAAATCAAAAGGGAGCGACAGCTCTTCTGTTTTCCTGGTAGCTGATCCGCTGAAAACGCACGCTCTGCCCATGTGGTGTCGATAGTTTCCGGGACAGGGCTGTCTTCTGCGCCGGACTTCGGTGTAAGCGGATGAGGCGTAACGCGAGCTCCGTTGGCAGATGGATCGACGACGACCCGCTCCAGTACGTGCTCGTGTAGAGGGGCTGCCGGCGAGGCTGCCGGCGAGGCTGACGGCGAGAAGTTCATCTCGAGGTAGTACAAATGGGCACTAAAACAGTGGCAGACACCATGTCCGGTGAACCAGTCGTTTTGCGCGGCCTGTTTTACGATTGCTTGTCGTCGGCGAACCAGCTCTTGTTCGGCCGGGCTGTGTGACTTCGGCTCCGAAGCCCCCCACACGTAGGGCTGAGAGATGGCATCTCGTGTCACCTGTCAACTTGGCATGGATCGTCGAGCACTGGGCTGAAGAAGCAGCCGAACGACCCAGGAAGCGGAACGAAAGATTCCTGCCATCCAATATCCAAATCATTTCTTCTAGCGAGGTCAAAGGAAGGCTGTCAGCTGCAAGTACGCATTTCTAGAGCCCCCCCACAGTCAGCTTGGCGCGTTCATGGAGGCGGGAGGCCCCCGGAGCAATACAACTGCATGCAGGAATCTTTTGCGAGGAGGAGCTGTTAGGTTCGACGCGCGCTTCTCGCCCCATTTCCGAGTTCGCCGGCACCACGCCTAGACCTTCACCGTGAGAAGCCCGCACCCCTTGCGTCCAAGGCAACTGCGGCTTGTGCTCAGATTCTTCGTAATGGGGCTGTTCCATCTTGCAATTCCATCTAGACAAGCGCGGCGCGGTATAGAAAAGCAGCCCTGTCTCCACCCATTCCCTCTTGCAGTGCACTCTTGACAGCTTCAAATCTCCTCCCGCTTCCTCTCGACGCTTCTACCCGAGCCCTGCTTTCGACGCCAAAGCCGTATAGAACCGAGAGTGGCGCGCTATTGTTCGCGCCGCGCGCCATGTTCAGCAAGCGGCAGCAGCGCCCGTCTCACTGCCCTCGCTGCGAGCAATGCCGGCAGAAGAAGATCAAGGTGAGGAGCCCTCTCTGTGCCGGGGCCACCTCGGATGCGCGGGTTCTAAATGGAAGAAAGTGCGATTATGCCCAGCCAGCGTGCGGCCCGTGTGTGAAGGCGAGGATCAAGTGCGAGCCGTACAAGAAGCAGTTTCACTTCATCCACGCCGAGTCGTCGCAACCGCGTGACGGCGGCGACGGCACCATCACAAAGGCCTCGGCGCCGGTCGAGGAAGCCCGCCCGCTGCAGCCGCAGCCGTGGCGCGTGGCGACGAGCGGGCCGTTCCCGCGCGAGAGCAAACCACGGCACCGGCTCGCCGACGCGGAGACGCTCGCGGCGGACCCCATGCTCATGACGGGCTCGCTGGCGCGCGCGGCCGCGTTCGACCAGTTCCTGCGGTACTACCTGCCGGGCGGGCCGCGGCTGCGCGCGCACCCGTCGTCGCCGGCGTGGCTGGCGACGGCGCGCGGCCACCGCCAGGGCTTCCCGC
>LUFD01000353.1:0-13029 GCA_003025255.1 Cordyceps pruinosa
CCCCCTCACTCGTCGGATTCGGCAATGCGCGGCGCAGCGCCGGTGCTGCTGTCAATCGCGGCCATGGTCTGCGCCGCCGCCTCGATGTCCGCGAGGCTGATGCCGCTGCGGTCGCACATGCCGCGGAAGATGCCGTCGGCGCGGCGGTACAGGCGCGCGGGGGTGTCGAGCTCGGCGATGCGGCCGGCGTCCATGACGCAGATGCGGTCGTAGCCGACGATGGTGCGCAGGCGGTGCGCGATGCACAGCAGCGTCTTGCCGCGGAAGCCGGCCGCCATGGTGCGCTGGATCTTGTTGTCCGTCTCCATGTCGACGCTCGACGTCGCCTCGTCGCACACGATGATCTGCGAGCCGCGCACCAGCGCGCGCGCGAGCGCCATGAGCTGCCGCTGCCCGAGCGAGAAGTTGAGCCCCTCGTCCTCGACGACGCTGTCCAGGTGGATGCGCGACGGGTCCGAGCGGTCGTCGGGCGCCGCGTCGGCGCCCACGAGATCGGCCTGCCGCAGCGCGGACCACAGCGCGAGGTCGTCGTGCTCCTGGAAGGGGTCCAGGTTGGAGCGCACCGTGCCCTGGAACAGCGTGGGATCCTGCGGGATGATGGCGAGGCGCTTGCGCAGGTCCCCGAGGCCAATGGTCGAGATGTTGAGCCCGTCGATGGAGATCTTGCCGCCCGAAATCTCCACGAGACGGAACAGCGTGCTCATGATGGACGACTTGCCTGCGCCGGTTCGTCCCACGACGCCGATGCGCTCGCCGCCCTTCACGTGGATGGAGAGGCCCTTGAGGACCAGCGGCAGGTTGGGGCGGTAGCGCATCTCGACATTCTCAAACTTGATCTCGCCCTTCTCCGGCCAGCTGGGGCGCACGTCGACGGTGTGGAGAGGCGCTTCCTCCTCCAGCTCGTGGCCGTAGTAGCGGAGACGCTCGACCGCGTTCATGCCGTTTTCCACCTCGGCGAGCTGCCGGATGGAGAACTGCAGCATCTGCACAATGGACAGCATGTAACTGAGGACGAGGCCGCCGGTCGAGGGGCTGACGCTGAAGCGAGACGTGACGACGAGAATAGCCACCACGAACACGAGGAGGTTGCCAATCATGTCCAGTCGCACAGAAAGCCAACGCTGGTTGGCAAAGCTGAGGTAGTAGGCGCCGTTCATCTGGTCAATGGACTTGCGCAGGTCGCTCATGAATCGGTCGCGGAGACCATAGGCCCGGATGGAAGAGACACCGCTCAGGCCCTCGCTGAAGCGCGCAAACATGCTGGAGCGGAGCACGGACTCATAGCGCTTCACTTCACGGGCAGACGATCGATAGTACGTGCCCGCAATCATGTAGAGGATGTAGAGCGGAACCAGCGCAGCCGCAAAGTAGTAGTAGTAGGCAATGGTGAGGATGAAGACGGCGGTGACGTTGGCGAGGGTGAAGAAGAACATGCGAATGGCATCGGTCAGGTTGTTGTCCATGACGTCGACGTCGCGCGAGAAGCGGTTCGTGATGCGCCCGAGCGGCGTCGTGTCAAAGAACGACATGGGAGCCCGGAGCACGCGCGTGACGGCATCTCGCAGCATGCTCTTGCTGGCGTTGGTGCCCAGGACGGTCAGCAGGACGGAAAATGCAAACATGAGAAAGGCCTGGCTGGCGCCGAGCGCTGCATATACTCCGATGTAGACGCCATCCGAGTAGCCAAACTTGTCCGACGTCCACCACGAGAGCCACAAGCTGGTGACAATGTTGGCACCTTGCGATAGAATAAGCACGAGAGCAAGGAAGGGCAGGTTGAACATGCTACCGGAAGCCCGAACATAGCCTGCGTAGACAGACCATGGCACGGACTTTTCGGCTCGTTCTTCTTGCTGCATAAGCATAGCCTGCTTCCTGTTCTTCTTGTTCTTGGCGCGGTCCTCCGCGGAAGTTTCCACACGTTCCACCATGCCTTTGTTATCATCGCCCTCCTCGGCCTCTTCTTCAACCTGTGACTGCTCCTCCTCCTCCTTCTCGACGACATTCGACTCCATCAAGGCGCGGAAGCCTTCCTCATCACGCATGAGGTTATCATAGGTGTCAATGGCGCGGATCTTGCCACCGTCCATCCAGATAATTCGGTCGCAGCGGTTCAGCACCCAAAGCTGATGCGTGGCCAGGATACGGCACTTGTCCTTGAGCAGACCGAGAATGGCATGGTCAAAGATGTGACGCCCGACGTGCGCGTCGACGGCGCTGAGCGGATCGTCCATCAGGACAATGTCGGCGTCAAAGTAGATAGCACGCGCAATATTAAGGCGCTGCTTCTGACCTCCAGAGATGGTGATACCGCGTTCACCGATCTCGGTCTGATCGCCGTTGGGTAACATTTCAAGATCGGATTGCAGAGCGCATGCGTCGATGACTTCCTTGTACCAGGGCTTCTTCATCGGCTTTCCAAACGTAATGTTGTTCTGCAGAGAGGTGTTTTGAATCCAAGCATATTGGGGACAAAAAGCCCGCGAGGCGCCAAATACGACTTCGCCCTCTGTCTTGCGCATGTCACCCGCTAGAGATGCGAGGAGGGAGCTCTTTCCACAGCCGACGGAGCCAATAACAGCCAAAAGTTCCTTTCGTCCAGCGGTAAAGTTGAGGCCCTGGAGCTTGAATGGCTCTCGCTCTTCTGCATGCGTGGCCTCTTTCAGACCATCCTCTTCCGCAGGTTTTGAAGAGTTTAGCTGTGCCTTGGCCTCCTTAGCGGCGGCGGCGGCAGCTTTCTTCTCCTTGGGGTCCGTAGGCATTTCGGTCTCCTTGTTCTTGGTGCGTTCCCAGGTAAACGATGCGTTATTCATTTCGATGGCGTGTTCGCCATCTTGCTTGACAACGATGTCTTCTTCCTGCTCCTCCTCTAACAGGAACTCTTCTACGCGGCCAATAGATGACATGGCGTCGATGACCTGGCCGAGAACAAGCGGCAGAAGGTTGAGCGGGATTCGAAGACTGTTGAACAGCGCCAGGGAGGAGAAGACTTCGGCGGGGGCGAGACCGTGGTTGGTCAGGCGGTAGGTAATAAAGGACAGCATAGAAGCAAAGACTGGCAGGGCCATGCTGACGGAGTTGATGGCGTTTCGAGTGGCCAGCAGAATCTGAATGGAGTAGATTTCCTTGGAGCGGATCTCGGCCAAGCGCTCCAAAAAGGCGGTTTCCCAGCCAAAGTATTTGACAAAGCGAACCGACTGGATGATTTCCTGTGTCAAGGACACGCGCTTATCAGTAATCTTGTTGATGATCTTGCGGCGGGCGAAGAGACTTTGGATCGCTTTTGTGAGGAGCGGTACGCCAAGCACGAGCAGGCCGAAGCCAGCCAGGGCGCTGTAAGTCAAGTTGATAAGGAGGAGAACCAGAGTCAGAATGCAGGCGATGGGTGCCGTCCAGATGAAATGGCCCAAAGCGCACGCCTGGTCAATACGGTAGGTGTCGACACTCATCAAGTTGACAATGCGACCATTCGCCCAGCCGATTTCGTTTGGCTTGCCACCCTTGGTATTTTTCTCTCTTTCCGGCTTCTTCTCATCGCCGGATTTTTCGGCTTCAGGCTTGTCGGTACCGCCCCCCTCGGGTGCCGGAGGTTCTTTGGACGTGCCGGCTTTGGCTCGACCAGAAATCACCATTGACTTGTCGTAGATCATCCCAATCAGCACAGCACGGCTCTGGCCGCCCAGCATCATACCTCGGTAGATGAAGTGACCGATACAGAGGCTGCCGATGACTTGCATCATCGTAATTCCGACAGCGAGACCAACGCCCTCGCCAATGTGTGGCGGATCCGTGTGCAGGACATGGGCATAGTAGGCTTCGGTGGCAAATCGGATCAGGTATCGGAGGGTGAAGGGCGCGATGACCTGGAGCATGGTAGAAATGAAGGCGCAGAATCCACTAAGCCAAAATTCAAACGTGAAGCTATCGTACAAGGCCATCAATAGAGGCCGATTGGAGCCCTTTGCAATTCTGCGCTTGAAGGCGGCCCGAACCTTTTGTGTCAGAACTTCGGCGCGTCGATCAGGGTTCACGGCCCAGAGGTCGCGCTCGTGCAGTTGTCGCTTGTATCCCGTCTACAACAAATCGTCAGTGTATCGGGTCACTTGTTGCCTCTGGCATAGTCTACCAACATACCGTCATGAGAGGGGTCATCCAGTTGAAGAAGAGCTTGCTGAAAAAGCTCGCGCCATACTCGCGGGAGACGATGGGCTCTTGGGGAATTTCCGGGATGCCTCCCCAGCGGAGCGGGTTAAGCTTCTGCTTCCATGTCTTTTCTTGCAAAGGCAGTCCGGTGGCGGTAGTTCCAACGCTCGCGTCCGTGGCGTTGGTTTGAGTGACCGTTAGCTTGTTGGCGTCGTGGCTGTCAGACGCCGCTTGTGACTTTTCGTTATCGACGCTGTGAGACTCGGTACTGTCGCTCTTGTCGCTCGGTAGAGTATCTCGGGTATCTTGTGTGTCGTCAACGCGCAGGGCTTCATCCTGCTGAGCGACAGTAGCCGCGAGCGCGTCGGGCGTCTGGTGATCTTTTTCCGGGTGGTCGGCCATTGTTGCTAGCGACTTGAAGGGCTTCGCTAATTGGCAATGGGCCCTTTTCTGGTAGCGACGCAGTGGACGCGGTAAAGATCCAAGGTCTTCACTGCCGAGGAAGGGGCGGATCGATCAACACTTTATTCCATGAGGCAGGCAGCTGTCCCTGGCAAATGGCGTCCCCAATCCTATTTCACGTAACAGACTTCTGGCGAAGACCGACAATCAAACTTTCGACTGTCGATAGATTACAGTCCAGGAGGTGCTGTCTCAGGTAGGGAATAGAGCTGTAGTTGTCTTTCACTGTTGCCACGAAAAGGAGGAGCTGAAAAGTCAGGGCTAGAGTCAAGAAAACATGGCAATTCAGTCAAATAAATGAACTGAAAGAAAAAGGTGCCGGTCCGGGACCGAAGCAGCAACTGGTACAGATGTACCCGGGTATACAATCCGGGCCTAGGCAAAGTCCGTCCGCAAGTTTTAGCATTGGTCGCCACGAATCCACTCCGCAAAACGGGCCTGAATTAGTTACATGTCATTAGTAATTATAGCGCTGGAAGAAGTCGAGGTGCTGTTCATTGGGTAGGCGCTGGGTGGCGAGGGAAGAAAGTGCCGCTCTACAGGTCAAGAGTGTGTACCAGTCAAAGCGAAAGGGCTGCCAACAGCAAGCCACAACAGAGTTCGATCTGTGTACGGTACCCTGGGGCGAATCGTTGGGTTATTCAAGAGCCAAGCCCCCCCGCATTGTGCTTCTCAATGTAGCAGGAGAACAGCCCAGTCGCTCGCCAGTGCAGCCCAATGGCCAACGCTGGCTGACTAGCATGGTTCAGTTCTGCGCATACCATTCCAACCAACGCGGGATGTCAAGAAACCAAAAGTCAGGCCGCGGATACAGCAACATGAACGACACAGCGGAAAGGCGCATAACGGCAACTCAGCAAGTTTCTGCGAAAGGCAACTGAGCGCTTGGGTTTTGTGCAGACTCGCTTCGCTTTCGGACCCCCCTCCCCAGCTTTTGCTCACCGCAAAATAGCTTGACAATGCGTAACAATGCAGTTGACAGAAGGAGATGTGGAGGGTACGGCATCCGGTTGGGGATAGTGCAGCCTCGGCCCACAAGCAGGACGGGATGATGACAGCGTTTCTTTCTTTCCACAATTCATCGTTGCGATATTGGTGAATAAGGTCATTATACCCAATCTGTTACGGCGGCTTGATTGTCGGATGGGACGCAGTGGTGAGGCACGGGCGGCCACGACTGTATTGTTACGGCCAAAAACATGTCGTAGCGAAAGATGTTGACCCGGGCAAGCTCTGGTGAATACAAGCGGCCGTGACATTGACAAGGCTGCACGGACAGATCGCTCGGCCGGTCGGGCTTGGGTTAGCGAGTTCCAATGCGAGAGCCTGCGGAGGCGAGCCAGAGCTCTCTGGTAGTGGTAGTCAGCAGTGCCTGTCAGCGTCGGAGTTTGCCCAGCAAAGGTAACAAACAGTGCGGAACTTGTCTAGTGTTTCCATTCATAACATCCGAAGGAGCCGGTGGCCGCCATGCTTTGAATATGATGACTACTTCCAAGAAAGGCTTCACCTGAGAGTTGTACGTACAGGGACGATGATATGTTGGAACGGTGAGAATACCGAGAATACCTGTTAGCAAAGCACGGAGATTATAAGCGCCGTGCACCGGACAGCCGCCCCATTTTGGCGGTGAGCTTTTTTGCCGTGACAGCTGCCAGAGCTTTTTTTCGAAGCAGCTCTCTTCTCTCGATTTTCGTACGGACCGGTCAGCAAACACGTCCCGTACCAGATATTTCAACGCAGCAAATTTGCATCAACTGTCATTACCATCATGGCTACTGCAGATGTGCCGAGTCTTGCCATTCCGGGCAGAGTGCTGGGCCCCGTGTCCAAATATGCACCTGGAGCCGGAACACATATCTTTGAAGGCAACGTGGTGTCCTCGTTGATGGGCAACGTGACGGTCGTTCCTCCGGCCAAGGCGCCCGGCCCTGCGAAACGATTGAATAAGATTACGGCGCCCGCATCCGAGGAGCTGTCCACGATTACCGTTGCGCGACACGGCCGCAAGCGCGAGATTCTGCCAGACGTCAACAACATCGTGCTGGCGCGGGTTGTGCGATTGATGCCGAAACAAGCCATTGTCGTGATCCAACAGGTCGGCGACACCGTGCTGCAGACGGAGTGGCAGGGCGTGATCCGCGTGCAGGATGTGCGCGCCACAGAGAAGGACAAGGTGAAGATTTACGAGTCGTTCAAGCCTGGCGACATTGTCCGGGCGCAAGTAGTACGTGGTGTTGGCTGTCCAAAGTGGTGAAGTCAATGGTCGTGCTAACTAGAGTGTGTGTAGATTTCGCTGGGGGACCAAGCCAATTATTACCTGTCGACGGCATCGAACGAGCTCGGCGTCATCATGGCCACGAGCGAGACGGGCAACGACATGGTACCGATCAACTGGAAGGAGTTTAAGGATCCCGAGACGGGCGCAAGCGAGCTTCGCAAGGTTGCCAAGCCGAGCTGAGGGGCCAATATATGAGTCTGGTTTGCAGGTGAAGCAAGGGGAAATCTTTGCGTCGTCCGGCAAAAAAGACGTGTCGGTATATTGGCTCCAGGGGGGAGGTGCCATGGCCGCCCTGCCAGCAAACCACGAACACTAAGCCGCAGACTGTCGAATGGAAAACCAATGGCTGGACGCCGGACCATTGAAACTTGAATAGGTTCGGGGTCTGTGAGGGCGAGCAGTCGGCAGCGGTGAGGTCATCTTTGAAGGGAGATGTCCGTTCAGCGCAGCTCCGGGCCATTGGACCTAGGCAGGGGTTGCGCCGACTCCGTCATGGCGTCGCAGACTTGTGCACGCGCCCTTAGGCCTTTGGGCTCCGTGGCATGTTCCAAAGGGCGGGCGCGCCAATGCGCTTTGAGGGAGATCTTAGTACTGGTGGGCTGTGAGAAGCGCTCCCTTGATGACGACAAGAAGGAGGAGATGGCGCTTCATCCAGGTTGGATGAAAAAAAAAACAATAGACGCTCCGATTATCATCAGTGAAAGAACCTTGCAACTGCCAAGTGAAAAGACGAATTTTGTCAGGCGAGCTGGCATCATCCTGGTGTGGTCACTCTGCATTATTGGTCGGGATCTGGCAGGGAAGCGAGAGCGATTTACAGGGGCCATGGCGCTCAAGGGCCCGCTGTGACGGTGATCCGCGCCCCCTGTAGCCCCTGTGCCCTGTGGCGGATTTTCGATGGTCGCATTCCAGAAGCAAGCATTGCAATGTCTCGGCTGCCGGGACTCTAGGGAAAAAAAGAAACGAAGGAGGGGTCATGGAAAATAAATAACGAATAAACATGAAATTCTCAGCTGCCAGCTTGAGGCTCAATTCCCCCCCTTACACCCAAGCTGGATACCTAAATAAACAACAGCCCCTCCGTCATCATCCACCTAACGGACGGCCCCATCCACGCCGAGCCTCTAAACCTCACCATCCCCCAGGAACCCTTTCTGACAGCTCCAACTTAATTCGTATAGACCTACCTGATACCTGATACCCGACGCCACAGCGGATAGCTCATCTAACCCGTTGTCCCAAGCACCCTCCGTGGTTCCGCCGTTGTTGTTGCTGCCGCGCTGTCATCATCACCACAGAGCAAACGCCAAACAACGGCCACGAATGAACTCGACACTCCCGATCCCTTGACTACCCGTGCCGAAACAAACACGCCGCCCACCCTGGTGACAACCCAGCCGCTGCCGTACATAAACACGCCCGCGCACACCGTCATGTCGTCCACCATGGTCGCCACCGCCCTCGCACAACCGTCCCTCAGCATCCGGGGCAGCGCCGCCCGCGCCTCCCACTGCCCGGGCTGCGGCTTCGACCTCCCGCCGGTGCCCTCCACGGCCTCCTCGCAGCAGCCCGAGGACCTCGCCGCCGCGCAGGCGCGCATCGCCGAGCTCGAAGGCGAGGTGCGCACGCTCAACGACAAGGCCGCGACGGCCATCAACCGCTGGGCCGAGTACGAGGCCGAGCTGGCGCGCCTGCGGTCCTCGTCGTCGCCGCCCCAGCAGCAGCAGCCGCCGCCGCCGCGCCCGAGCCCGACGCGCAGCAGCCCGTCGTCGTACCTGCAGCAGAGCACCGAGCGCATCTCGGCGCTGCTGTACTCGCGCAAGCCCTCGACGCCGACCCTGCGCGCCGGCGCGCCGCTCCCGCTCCAGGCGGCGGCGGCGACGGCCGGCGCGGACGCGGCCCCGCCCACGCCCACGACGCCCACGACCGCGACCGCCGCCCACATGACCGAGGACCTGCTCGAGGCGCTCAACCGCGAGCAGAGCCTGCGCCAGGAGGCCGAGGGCCGCCTCACCGCCACCAGCAGGGAGATGGAGGAGCTGAGCGCCGCGCTCTTCGAGCAGGCCAACGAGATGGTGGCCGACGAGCGCCGCGCCCGCGCCAAGCTCGAGGAGCGCGTCGGCGAGCTCGAGAAGCGCGACGCCGAGAAGAAGCGGCGCCTCGACCGCCTCGAGAGCGCCCTGAACCGCATCGAGCGCGTCAGGAACCTCCTCCGCGAGTGAGGGCCTGGGAGCGTTCATTTCTTTGCATTCTACGCTACGTGTCACGACAAGGAGAGGGTGCCCAAGAGAGTGGCCCTCTTGCGAAGAGGGGAGGATCCTGGCGGATTCCTACATTTCCCTCTTAACAATCGATAGTCGCTCAGCTATCGAGCTGGCTCCAGCACTATCGGCTGGGCCGTATTCTTGGGCTGCTGGCGCCATCGACATGGTTATGAAACACGACGAACCTACAACGGGGCCAGACAGCGGAAACGCCGCGTTCTCCAGATCATGCATGAATCCGCATGTTTCATGAAATTTTGTTCTTCAGGTTTTAATCCAGGGCCGTGTTTCGCCCGGTCAGGTTTCATGCATATACATCGACACTTCTAATGCAGCAGCCAACACAAACGGCGCTGAAACATTTATACTATCTATACCAGGCAGGGGTTTTGGATTTTTTTCCCTTAATAGTACGGAAGGCACTTCGTTGCATAGCATCGCGAGGGTAGATGTACTTTGATATTATGACGTTTTGGTTGGTTTTGGTTTTGGGCAAGAAAAGCTGTGGTTGTTTTGGTTATCTTGTTTTCATCGGTTAGACGGGGACAGTTTTGTCGAAGTACAGACTTGTTTACACGGTTCATCATTTTTCAGCTTATGTATCACATGGAATTTATCTTGTGTATTCCTGTCTACTTTCCCGTCCTCGTCAGCCTTGTTCCTCCGTCACTGCTCACAGCTCCACCACCAGCTTTCCAGCACTAACACCGGCTTCGCACCTTTTGAGTGCTTCATTGACCTTGTCCAGGCCCTTTCCAACGATGATCGGAGAGGGCAGACATTTGAGTTTGCCCTGCTGCAAAGCCGGAGTAACATACTCCTGCCACACGGGAGTGGCCACGTCGCTGACGGCAAAGATCATGCCCGCCTTGACGCTACCCGGGACGTTCGCGGGAGGCGGATGAACGCAGGCCAAGTCGCCGCCGCCAAATGCGCCGAGAATATGCAAGTCGCTCTCATACGTCTCAGGAGTGGACATGGCATCGAACACGCCTACAAATGTCTGCCCAGAAGCCCTGATCTCCTCGACAATCTTGTCCACGAAGGACTGGTCCTTGTAGTCGAACACCGCGGTGGCCCCGGCTGCCTTGGCCAGAGAAAAATTGCGCTCGCTGCAAATCGCAATGACTTGGATGCCGGCCGCGGTCGCGATCTGCGTCGTCATAGATCCAACAGAGGAAGAACCCCCGTACACGACGAGGGTCTTGCCGAGCGGCGTCGGCTCGAGGGACGGGTACGGCAGGCTGAGGGCCGGGGTTGAGACGCCGGGCATCGAGGGGCCAGGCACCTTGACGGACAAGGCGCAGACGGCGGCTTTGAGGGCAAAAGGCACGACAACACCCGTAGTGAATGGGATTTCATTGGGCAGGATGGCGGCCTTGTTCGCCTGCACAACAGTGTACAGGGCGTACGCGCCGTCCTCGGGCCGGCCGCTCACCAGGTTTACAGTGTGTCTGCGATGCGTCAGTGCTGCCCATTCTTCTTCAACGGAGGAAGGCTCACCCAATGATCCGGTCGCCCTTCTTGAAGCGGCTGCCTGCCTCGGCGCCAACCTGGTGGACCTCGCCGGCGACATCGCAGCCGAAGACGGCCGGCCACTGCTGCACAAAGATGCCAGTCTTCTGCATGTGGGTATCCAAGGGGTTGACAGCCACTGCGAAATTGCGAACGACAATCTCGTGGGGCCCAGGCTTCAGCATCGGTGCTTCGCGGACCTCCAGCGGAGTGTCGGCCTTGACGAGCCACGCGGCTTGGTTTGAAGGCATTTTGAGGAAGAAGGTAATTGTTAAGTGGGTTTGGATTGATCTCCCTTTACTAGAGAGCTACTGGAAGAGTTTTGAATGTGGTTGAGCTGCAGACAAGTCCCTAAATCCCATTGTCCTGGGCTTCTGTCATCTTTTATAGGCATCCTGCCCACATCCATCGCAACCTTGCTATTACGAACCGATCTACGGGGTCTCTACGCACCGTATAATGTATTTCAAAGCTTCCATTCTCAGTCATCGGAACTGCACCTTGGCGAGGGGTGGACATCCGCATGTAACGCATCCGGCTTATGCACGTCTATAGGACCGTACAAGGCGTTCTGGAACCTCATATCATGTTCTACACACGCCATACTAAAATTAGTCACTAGCTCCAGTGGCCGACAAGGATCACCAAGACGTTCGGCCAGTTGCGGACGACGACCCCGTCACAGCCTGGCTCGTTCAAGGCTTCCTTTCCTTGGCCTTGTCTGCCTGCTCGGCATCGCTTGTTCTGTTCCTCTGCCCCCTCCCCGTCCGCCTCCCCCGCGCCTCGCACAATGCATTCTCACACCCGCGGCAGCCCCCATGGAGCTCTCCTTTGCGCGGAACGGCCGCCTGCGGTACGATGAAGCGCACGCGGTCCTCATCTGCCTCGCGTGCCGGTACGCCGTGCAGAAGAGCGCCGTCGAGAGCCACCTGCTGCGGCACAAGGTGTACCGCGGCGAGCGGCGGACGCTGCTGGCGGCGATTGCGCGCCTGCACCTCGCGGAGCCCGACGACGTGGTGCCGCCCGCGGCGGTGGCGGCCCCGGTCGACGGGCTCGCCGTCCTCCCGGGCTACCGCTGCGCGGCCGACGCGTGCGAGGCGCTCTGCGCCAGTGCCAAGCGCATGCGCCGGCACTGGAGCGAGGTCCACGGCACGACCGACCGGTCCCTCGCGTCCATGGCCAGCGAGGCGTACCTGCAGACGTTCTTCCGCGGCACCAAGCTCAAGTACTTCCAGGTCCTGGTAGACAATGCCACGAGCGTGGCTGCACCGCCGAGTGTCTCGGCGGACAGCCCTCACAGCTCCTCGGCGGCCGCGGAACCGAGCGACGCTGCCGTCGATGGCATCGCTTCGCCGCCACATTCCGCCGCCGCGCCGCCGCTGCAGGTAGAGATGGAAACCCTCCAGTACTTCCATCACTTCGCCCACGTCACCAGCCTGACCCTCCCAATCGGCCTGAGCCGAAGCGCGGCGTATTGGCAAACCGACGTGGTCTCCCACGCCTTGCAGCTACGCTGGCTGATGTGCGCGGTCCTGGGCATCGCGGCGACGCACAAGTGCGTGGACGCGCAAGACGCGGAGCTGCAGCAGATGCACAGCGATAGGGCCGCGCAGTTCCAGGCCAAGTTCCTCAGCACCTGGCCGGCGCAGCAGGGCGTCGTCGTGGGCCCTGTGCTAGAGCTCGGCGCGCAGATCAGATGCATCCTGCGACTCTGCCAGATAACGTGCCCGGCGCCCATCCGCCCGTACGAGCCCGGGCGGCTAGAGTGGTCGCTTCTGGCCAGCACCATCCGCGGCTGCCAGGACCCGTCCGTGGCCGTGCTCACCGCACCGTATCCGTCGCCGCACCCGGTCCCGCGCGCGGCAGCTAAGGCGGTCGAGTCGAGGATCCTAGCGGCCGCCGTGGAGAACAGGGCGCCGCCCACGCTGCTCAAGAGCCTCCGCGAGCTGCCGTTCCGCATGGCGGCGGCGCTGCACAAGCCCGACAGCCGTGAGGACCTCGTGTCCGTGGTGTCCGCCATCGAGATCCTCACGGACTGCTACGTCGTCAGCTACGCCGCCGACGACGACGGCGGCACCGCCGCGTGGCTGGGCATGGAGTGCTGGCTGCGCGAGGTCCCGGACCGATTCAACGCCATGCTGTCGCAGCAGGTGCCGGCGGCGCTCATCGTCCTCGCGCACTGGTGCCTGCTGGTCAAGCGCGCCGAGTCGTTCTTTTGGTTCATGCGCGGCCTGGAGGACAAGGTCGTGCGCGGCATTCTGCGGCAAGTCCCCGACGACGCCTCGATACGCCAGTTGGTCGAGGCTTGCCGGGGCTCGTTCTTAAGCTAGCTACTACTCCTTCTAGGGGCAAAAAAAAAAAAATGAA
>LUFD01000353.1:13120-23732 GCA_003025255.1 Cordyceps pruinosa
CCATCATACTGGCGACTCCGGGACGAGTGATGCTAGCTATGGCGCCCAGTACTAATACAGGCTGCCTTGTATATTGAATACCTCGCAGAAGTTCAATTATGGTGTTTTGGATAGAACAAGTCGTTTTTATGAAAGGTGCTAAGTTGTTTCGATGGCGCGGTGTGAAACTTAGCAAATGATGCTTCCGTCCTGCTAGCGAAATACTCTGCCGCCCAATGCAGCATAGGTAGCTAATACAGTACGTATTTGAAACACTCAGAAGAGCGTACTTTTTGTTCAGTGAAGCAGGGCTTGGACAGGCGCAATTTTGGCGCCGTTGTATGGAATACATTGACACGACGTATGCTTCACGGGTATAAGGCTGGCGTTTGGGAGTCCATCTACTTGCCCACAGATATAACAATGAAACAACTCTATCACTTTCGCACAACTCAAGACAGTATCGAAATAGAGTCTTGCATAAATCTCCGATTGGCCATGGGTCGCACTCTTGTCCCGAACCCGACCACCTCGTACTAGCTCTTGCAACGGCACAACTTGGCAGCCTTCTGCTCCTCTGTCACAGTACCCGAGCAAGTCGACGTTACCGTGATACGTACAGGGCTCACGGGTGTTTTAACGGCGTATGATAGCCTCAAGTACACTGGGCTCTGAGAAGAAACCATCTGTTACTTTGATTGCCGCTCTCAATGTCTGCTCCGGAGCGACGGCGTGCAACGGCAGCCATATCGACATGAAACTCGAGAGCTCAAGGGTTAGTATGAGAGCTTGGAGCCGACGCCGCAATGGGTGGCCTGGTTAGAAGCCGCCTCTATAACATGGCCGAGGATGAAAACATTGATCGCGAGTTTTTGGTTCGGCGGTCTGATGTCTTCTTTGACCTGGAAATTCTAGCATGGTTTAATAGCGGTGGCATCAACCATGACACAGGGCATCACTGAGATGATAATAGAGGGCAAGGGGTGGAATAGCAGAGATGCCTGCTCAGTTCAAAACGGGGATGCAAGGCTGTCTAATATTTCCACTGATGTCTCGGAATTCTCGTACCAGATAAACAGCTTTCCAGAGACAACTAGACCAGCCAGCAAATGATGCGTCCAGGACTACAATAAACAGAACACATGCAAAATACACCAAGGAGAAAAAGAGCTAGTGAAATCACATACTCAAAATTCGACGCCTGGCTCCCTTGCTGGCTTCAGCCTCGTGAAGCGGGGAAGCGCATGCGAGACAGTCACACACCTCGCAGCACGGATGGCCCCTATTCTCGTGCTTCACCACACCTGCTTCAGCATTGATGGCTGCGCGCGGCGCGACTGAACCGTCTCACATCACATTCCATCGCCACTTGCGTCCTGATCCCTCAGCCTCGTGTCCCTCGCAGTATCCAGGCGGTCGCCGGGCAGCACGAGGCGACACGCCACAGAGACTTGGGCCCGGCAGGCAGCGGTCGCCGCAACGTTCCAGAATGGATTTTTCCGTGTCTTGCTCCAGGGCATTTCTACTGCTGACAACGCTCTTCTCTGTCGCGGCTGTCGCATCTCGCTCCGCTGCTGACTACTACGTACATGATCTTCCTGGCCTCCCCGAGGATGGAGCGCACGTCAAGATGCACGCTGGGTACATGGACCCATCCCCTGACCGACTGCCAATTCCTACTAATTATTTGATGATAGACATATCGAGATTAACCATGAGCGCAACGGGAACATGTTCTTCTGGCACTTCCAGAACCAGCACATCGCTGACAGGCGGAGGACTGTCGTCTGGCTGAATGGTGGGCCAGGGTGCAGCTCTGAGGACGGCGCGTTAATGGAGATTGGCCCATACAGACTGAAGGACGAGGAGACGCTGACTTTTAATAATGGATCATGGAACAAGTTCGCCAACTTGCTCTTTGTCGACAACCCGGTTGGTACGGGCTTTAGCTACGTTGATCCCGACAGCTACACTCACAGTCTGCCCTCAATGGCGTCTCAGTTTGTCACGTTCTTGGAGAATTTCTTTGCCATTTTTCCACAATACGAGCAAGACGACGTGAGTATCAGGTTCCTACACCGGACAGTCTCTATCTAATCACCCATCAGCTTTACCTCGCCGGGGAGTCTTACGCGGGCCAGTACATTCCTTACATCGCCAAGGCTATCCTCAAGCGCAACGAAGCCAGGAAGCGAATCTCCCCTAATCCATGGAACTTGAGAGGGTTGCTTATTGGCAATGGGTGGATGTCGCCAAAGGATCAATACGAAGCCTATCTTACTTTCACCGCCAAGAAAGGTCTGGTACAAAGCGGCACGGAGGAAAGCGACGAGTTGTATTCCCTGCTCCATGGTTGCCAGCAAGAGATGGGAAAATCACCGACTCTGACGGAGTACCCCAACTGCGTCAAAATTCGTGCCATGATGAAGGAGATTGGAAGGGATGGTGATGGCGATCAGTCGTGCTACAATATCTACGACATTCGTCTCAGGGACTCGTACCCAAGCTGCGGGATGAATTGGCCGCCCGCTTTAAAATTTGCGACTCCTTATCTACGGCGTCTAGACGTCGTCTCACAGCTCAATGTCCGGAATCGCTCGGGCGCCGGCTGGCAGGAGTGCGCAGGAAGCGTCGGGCGCGCCCTCCGGCCCTCCGGCGACGAGCCCTCTGTTCGCCTTCTTCCCGGCCTCCTGGAACGCCTGCCCGTTCTTCTCTTCTCCGGCGCAGAGGATCTCAGCTGCAACCATGTCGGCACAGAAGCCATGATCAACAACCTGGAGTGGAGCGGCGGCAGGGGTTTCGCAGACCCTTCCGGCAACTCGGCTCGACGGCGGTACTGGGCGTTCGAGGGCGAACCAGCTGGCTTCTGGCAAGAGGCTCGGAACCTCACGTACGTCCTCTTCTACAACGCGTCGCACATGGTACCGCTCGATTATCCCGAAAGGTCGCTGGATATGCTGAACCGCTTCATGCGAGTTGTAGTCAGTGAGATTCCCGGCATCGGTACGGACAGCCAAGTTGACAATGATGAATCCGCGGAGCATTCCGCTCCAGGAGAACAGCCAGCGAATGCAACTGCCCATGTCTGTGCAATGTGTGGGGAGATGGATCAAATGCTTCTTTTCTTTGGGGTTTATGCTTTTGCTGCATCCATCTATGGCGTCTGGCGGTGGTGTAATCGTGGTCCTAGACGGGAGCGGCGGTCTGACGAGGCGTATTTAGTGTACGACGATGAGGATGAAGTGATCTAGTGTCGCCGCTTCCTTGGAGAGTTCAGCGTAAATCGGACTAACAAGAGGGGGCTCGAGAGAGCAAACTGTCAAGATTGAGCTATCCCAGAGTAGCCGGCTATAATGTGCGAATATATGTACAGTGTATGAGTATGCCGCCATCCGCATTCCTGTTGTAAGCCCCCGAATTCTCCCAACGCCGTATCCCAAAGATGATGTGTCCGCCGCCGCGTAAATACGAAACATGGTCATTTTGCCTCTCTAGTCATCAAAGCCGTTCCACGACTTGTCGTCATCCGAGGACCGACGGGCAGTGGCATCCGGCCGCAGGCTGTCGCTGCCACCGCGGGCGGCGGCTTTCCTAGGCGGCTCCGAGGAAGGAGAGCGACGTCGCTTCTCGGCCTTGGGGGGGCTGGCCGGGCCGTTGCCGTTTGCGGCTTGTGCGTGAGGCTTGCTGGGCGACGCCCCGTTGGTTTTGGCCTGGCCGGCCGTCCAGTTGCCGCCGGGCTCGCCGTTCCAGCGGGCGAGCATGTCGGCGATCCTAGGTCCCCAGACTTCCTCGCCCTTGGCCAGGTCACCGTAGTCGAGGCAGTTGATGCCGTCGACAGTAAAGTCGCTCTGTCGCGTGCGGCAGAGCTCCGCCATGAGGCCAGCCGAGTCGAGCTTCGCGCCCAGGTCGTGGCAGAAACTGCGGATGTAGTATCCGGAGGTGACGGTGAGTCTAATCCTGGCCGCAGGAGGGCCCTCATCGGTCCAGGGAGGCGGCGTGTCTTTACCGGGCGCAGGCTGCACAAGGTTGGAGCCTTTGCTCGAGTGTCTGGCGGATTGGGGGAACGCGCCTAGAGCGCCTGACATCATGGCAGGCTTGGAATGTCGATGCCGAGACGGCTTCGGGGAGTCTCGGATGAGGCCGTCCTGGCGCTCCTCGAATTTTTTCTTGAACGACTCGTGTGCCGCGACCGCCTGCTCGTCTTCCTCCTTCTCCTCGGGCGTGAGCTTCTTGGCCGTCTCTTGAGACTTTTTGATGCGCCAAACCTGCTCGGCCAGGTCGCGCTCCGATTCGGAGGCCTCCTCGGTCGGCCAGCGATGGTTGTGCTTGCCGGGCTCGTAAAACTCGACGAGTTCGATATCGAGGACCTCGACCTCACGGCCCTCAATCTCTCTAGGGATCGGCTTGCCCTCGCGCGCATACTCGTACAGAGGCTTTCCGTTCATCTTGAGGGCCGAGTACAGCGGTGGGATCTGAATCTGCTTGCCCTTGAACGACTCGAGTGCCGCCTCCAGCTTCTCTTTTGTGATGTGATCGTAGGGCCTCTTGGAGAGGACGCGGCCGACGCGGTCATAGGTATCGGTGCTGGCGCCGAAGACGACGATGGTCTCGTATGCTTTCGTGCAGTCGAGGAACTGGGAGAGCTGCTTGGTGCCGGCACCAACGCCGAGGATGAGGACGCCGGTCGCGAGAGGATCCAGGGTGCCGCCGTGGCCCATCTTGACTTGAGCGGCTCTCTTCTCCTGCCTGCGGCGCTTGAACTGGCCGCCAGACTCCTGCAGTCGGCGGGCAACTTCGTTGTCGAGCATGGGTTTGAAGAAGGCGGAGGGGTTGAAGTGCTGCTGGCAGACACGAATGACCTGCGCAGAGCTCTCGCCGCAGGGCTTGTTGATGGCTAAGGAGAGCGCACTGCGATTAGCACATTGCGGGCGGGCGGCCGGTCGCGGGGGAGTCTGCGGTTTCGCATACCAAATATGCCGTCTCGGGCAATTTCAGAGGCCATCTTGAAGGCGATTCCGGCCCGGCGCATACGAGCGACGAAGCGAACTGGGTATGGCTGGGAGACAGGCACCACAGCAGCTGGCGCTCGCTCACTGTGACAAGGCAATGAAAATCGCAATTGGGATAAAACCAGAGATGCGCAAGGCCGAAAAGGACAGAGGCGTGGGGTTTCCACCAAGAGGGCTACGAAAACAAAAGTCGATCAGGATACGGTGTTGGAGATGGAGAAAAAAAAAATTTGGTGCGGCGATACTGGAGCGCCCAGGTTGGGTGGGAATGGCGTCTGGCGTGGAAGTGGCCCGCTACCAAGTACACGATGGATGGATAGATGTTTTGGACAGTTGAAAAATAATACATAAAAATAAAGAAAAACAAATCAAAGACACTACTGCTTTCTTTCTTGATATTGATGTATGTAGGCATTCTATGGCTCCATTATAGTATGTCACTGTGGTGTGACTATACCATCGTAAAGGAAAGAACAGGTTGACCGACGGCTTCACCAACTGCTTCACCCTGCAAGCTGCCATGATTCCATATTTATGCATCTATGCACCTGCATCGCTTCTGGCAGTTGGGCAACTGCGCTTCGCACACGATATTCGACATCTCGCCGTCGCTGTGCCTTGGTCAACCCAGCAGACAATCGAGGAACAGAACTACAAGTTGTCGTTTGCTATCACTTGGGGTGGAGAAGTACAAAAAGAATATCGCAATATCAAGACAATCACTATCGTCACGCTCCCAGTGACTCAGTCCGCTGAGGATCAAGAGGAGGATGCCGGGGTCATGCCCTATCCACGTTGCCAGCGAGATGCGTACGGCTTCAGTACAGTCGAGGCATATCACAGGCAAGTCACATCCCAGCCGGTTACCTTGGCGATTTTGAATGATACGCGAAAAGCGGTGGCGCTCAGGAAACTCACGAGCGAGAACAAATAGGTTGAGATTCTCCGCGCTGTTGATGTCGACCTTCTTGAAACTGAGAGCGCGAAATACTCTCGGCGGATACACTTGGGGTCCTATAGCGAGCGAGCCCATGACTTGCTAGTTTTCTTCTTGCGTGCTCTTCAGCATTTGTTTTTCAAGATACACATTATGCTTACAGACAGTGCCAGCGCAAGCCTATAGCTCAACAAAGTTGGGAAAGAGCAAAATCAATAGCGACGAATTCACAAGTATAGTATAAAAAAAGTAGAGAAAAAATTGAAACAAAAAAAAAAGTAGTAAGAATGAGCGGAGGAAATCGTGAGCGCGAACTGCGTCTCACACGGCGCAATCTTAAGCGCCCGTCGGCTACACTGTGCTCTCCATCCACCTTTCCTTTCTGACACCATAAGAACCCAACCCACCCAACTTCTCTTCCTCATCTCGCCCATCACCGCCCGCGCAGACGCTACCTACGCCTCGCAGGTGCCAAAGGGCAGCTTATCAAGGCTCGAGTCGAAATGCACCTCCTTCATCCGACCCATCGATGCTAGTGGCTCCCCGATCGCAAGCTCCCTCGTGAGCTCGCCCTCGACAAACACGCGCCCGACCCTCACCATGACCGAAGCTACAGCCTCAGCTCCCGCCTCTGCGACGAGCTCTGCCCTCGATGCGCAGACACCCACGCCTATTGCGCAGCTCTCCCCTGAGCTCCCCGACCGCGACTCACGCGTCATCGACGGCGTCGTCACGATTACATGGCCCTACAGCATCGTCACCCGCTCCGTCGCCTTCATCCTCGCGGAGCACGACTTTCGTCTGCGACATGCCCGCGGCCAGCTACGCCTCGAATTCCACGGTCATGTGGGCCAGAAGGTGTTAGATGCGGATATAGGCGGTGGCGACAGCCTGCGTATAGCGCTCGAGGGCGCCGAGTGGGAGCCGCACAAGTCCCAAACGCGCATGTCCGGCATTATCCTGGAGTGGCAGCTCCAGTTTACCAAGCGCTTGTTGATGCGCGTTCAAAGAGCGGATAACCAAAAGGTAGAGGTTCTGGATCTACATCTACCCAGCGACGCAAACGGGGACGATGCTACCCTGGCTACACTTACGCCACAGCGCTCCTCGCCGCCGACGGACTCTGGGTTGTTTGCTACGGAGGTTGCCGCCACCCCGGGCGCGAAATCCTCAGACATCAACATGCCTGCGAAACGACTGGCCTCCCATGCCTTCGAGCCCATCGAATATACGTCACCTGCCTTCCTGAAGCGAGCGCGCGTTTCTTACGGATCGCTGTATGAGGATGGATTTGACATATTCGACGAAGACGTGGCTAAGAAGAAGAAGACGAAGAAGAAGACGAAGCGTACGCGATTCAGCATGGGGACCAACGGGTGGAAGTATAGCAGCCGTTCACCCAGCCCAGAGCCGCAAGCACAAGAGACGCACGAACTTGAAACCGATTCAGAGGAGGACCATGAGGTCGCCGAGCCAGTGGAGACTATGGCCGCGCCGAGCAGCAGTCCAAAGATGGTAGATGAAGCCTCGCAAACTGCAGAGGCATCGTTCGCGTTTCAGATTGCAGAGCAGGCACACGAATCCGCCTCCATAATCCCCTCGTCGCCAACCCCGATGACTTTTGGAAATCTTGAAGAAAAGCCCAACGACTTCTTCGTAGCGCCGAACTCGAGTACCCCGTCTACCACGAAAACAGAGGCGGCGCCTGCTTTCGGTCAGCCAGCCCTGTCACTGTTTGGTGGAGCTGCAAACGTATTGACGTCTGCTACAGTCGCAACAACGCCCGATCGAAGAGGCGTATTTGGGTCCTCGTTTGGTAACTCGGGATTCTCGGTAGAGCACACCACAACTGCATCTACTAGCAGTATTCCCGTGTTCAATGACGCTCTTGCAGAATCGATGCGAAGTCGCGAGGCCGCTGAAGAGCGAGTACCCGGACAGCCGGAACCGGCTTTCGATGTATCCAGTGATGTAGCTTATCACGGAATTGTTGCCAGCTTTGATCTGTCAGCTAGCCAGGCAACCCGTCAAGATACAGCTTCTTTCGAAGTGCCAGAGTTTCCACAGCCCGCTCCGCTCCGCAACCCATTCGCTGTCGAGCCGTTTCCCGGAGCAACCGTGTCTGCTCGGGAACAAGAAGAAGACGATCTCTACGAGGCCAATACGTATCCAGAAATACGGAGCCATAAGGAGGAGCACAACGAATCAGATTCCCCTTCATTCGACGTACATCACGGTTTTGATCAAGCCCAAAGCGAAGCAGCCAGTCAGCGTGCTCACGAAGAGGAGGAGGGCCAAGACGAAGGTACGGACTACGAAATTGAGGCTAGCGAGCCGCCTCAGAGGCTGCAACTACTAGGGTCTGAAGGTGATGATGACGACGAATCAACGGACGAAGATCAAGACGTCGAGCGGGAATTGCACAGCGAGAGTGGTGAAATCTATCGTGAGGAGAGATATAGGCCTAGCCAGCACTATGAAGAGGATGACGAGGAGCACTACGATGAAGAGGATGAAGAAGAGGATGAAGAAGAGGGTGAAGAAGAGGGTGAAGAGGAGGGTGAAGAGGAGGGTGAAGAAGAGGGTGAAGAGGAGGATGAAGAAGAGGGGGATTATGATGCAGATTCCGATGAGCCTGCCCCTCAAATCCGGCAAGTTTCTCAAACTCCCGTTTACATTGACCTCCTCTCCGATTCCGAGGGTGAGGATGAAGCAGCTACTCAGGCCCCAACACTTGCCACCAGCTCAATAGATGCCACCAGATTGGTGGAATTTAACCAGCCAGGCAAAACTGAAAACGGGCCTCAATCCGACGTTGCACAAGACGATCTGGAAGATCGCCGGCTGTCAGCTGCAGAATCAGATCCCCGCGAGTCTAGCCTTGAGAAGGAAGTGGTGTCACGCAACATAGTCGATCGACGGGACGAAGACGCATCCGCCGATGAGCACTACGATGAGGGCAACTCCACGAAGCAAGCAACAAGCGAAGACCTGGCTGAGGCAAGGCAAGAGGTCCCGGGCGCGGCAGAGGCAGCAGTTCCACCATCAGATGTTGTTCCGGCTGCGGAGGAAGACCAAGAAGCAGTGGATGAAATGGACGTTGATGGAAACGACGATGTGAGCTTAATTCGCATGGCAGAACCTGATCGACCGCTTGAGGAAGTAGCCTCGCATGTTCCTTCCCCCATCGCGATCGATGAGGAGGTGGAATACGTCGACCCGATGGAAGAGGATGAGGCCCCTCATCCCGCCCAACTAGAGAACGGTCGCGATGCAAATGAAGACATGGAAGTCGCAGTCACCCCTGTGGCCGTCCAGGACGAAGTTAAATCCCAACCTGACATTGACATGGATATCAGGGAACCGGAAGAAGTCGAAGTGGTTGTTCGAGACTCACCCGAAGCCATGGTAGAGGACATACCGCTCGAACAGGTCGAGCGAGAGACAAAAGCCAGTCCGATTGCCGGTGCATTAGATGAATCTGCCCAAATCACCGAGGGCGCTACTGAAATTATGGAAGAAGATGTCGAGCCAGTACTCGTGTCAGAGGGCCCAGCTCTTGTAGAAGACGCCCTGGAGGAGGAGGAGGACGTGAAACAGCTCGCGGCGGAGGCTGAAGCTGCGGCCAGTACACGCACAACTCGGAATCGCCAGCTTCCTACCCCGATCGACACGCAGATACCCGTCACCGAGGTTGAAGATATCGAGATTGTCCAGTCCGCGCCAGATGAGCCGCAGCGGAACGCAGAGGAAGCCGACGAAGACGACGTGGCAGCGCGCCAACAAATAATAGGTGAGTTTCTGCAGCATGCATCCCCAGAACAAGAGCTTCCCCCGCCGCCGCTCCCCGCCTCCGCCGCCAAAGAACACCGCCGCCAGCGCAGCGACACGGCCATATCGGAAACAAGCAGACGCACGCGCTCGCAGACCAAACAGCACCCCGACGAGTGGCCCACGTCCTCTCCCTCTCCGCGCAGCCACAGACGCAGTAGCAGGTCCATTGATAAGAGCAATGACGCGACTGTCGTCGCGTCCATCGAGCCCACCACCACCGCCGGCGCGAGTAGCAGGAGCAGCGATAGGACGCCACTGCTGCAGCGCTCGTTCCGCATCACGCGCAGCCGCGGCGCGCCGGACCTGGCAGACCCTAGTGTGACCATTGCCAAGGCCAGCCGCGGCGGCGCGGCCGGCGGCGACACATCCTCCGCGTCGCCCCGGTCGGCCGAGCACACGCCCGCGCGGCCTATCATGCTGCGCGTGACTCGCAGCATGGAGAGCATCGCGCAGGCCGGCCTCAAGGAGGGCCTGATCATCCCTGAGACCTCTGTCCGCAGCGCGCGCCTCGACGACGCGTCCTCGTCGGGCGGCGCGCGCACGCCCGCGCGCAGCACCCCGCTGACGCCCAGCACGCAGGTGCAGCTGCAGCTGGAGCAGGAGCAGCGGTCCGCGCGGCGCCCCGGTGAGTCACAGTCTCCCTCCGTCGCCACGTCGCCGCCGCCGCCGGCCGCGGACGCGAGCGCGGCGACCACGGCCACGGCATCGGAGCTCAAGCTGCAGCTGCAGCGCGTCCTGCGCACGACGCTCCCGGACAACCTGGCGCTGCAGAACCTGCGGACGTCGCTGTACCGGACGGCCGACGTCCTCGCCGTGGCGGCCGCCACGCCCCCCGCGCCCAGGCGCCCGCGCA
>LUFD01000354.1:2704-25462 GCA_003025255.1 Cordyceps pruinosa
TTCTTGTTTTTGATTCTTGTCGCCCGCACCGGGAGGGTAAACGGGTGGACGGGGGACTTTCTCGAGACACAAAATCCGTGTTCCCCTTGATCTAATCGTACCTCTTTGTCTCTCTCTGTACCCCTGTCTCCTTGCTGCTGTTTTCTTCTCCCGGTTTATTGTCGAGCCGAAAAGTTTGTCCCTGACCTCTGTACCATCCTTTGCTCTCTTTGTATTTCATTGACGTTTGCTCCTTCTTTTTTTGTATCGGACGGAAAACGCGCGCGTGCGCGTGTGTGCACATACACCGATGAGCGGCATAGCTTGTGTATCAAAAGGCGTTTTGCTGCGTCTCCTTGTCCTTTTTTGTATTCTCTAGGTAGATGGAAAAGGAAAATCTACATGTCAACCTCACTAGTCACTGCCCCTGGTGTGTGATGTATTGTCTTGCAGCAACAAAAAAAGGGTTCGCATTGCGCCTTTGTATGATTCTTCTATATGCAAGGTTGCCAACCTTGTGTGTATAATGGGGGCTTAAGTTGTAGAGAACTTAGACAGAACCGCCGCCAGCAGCAAAGATGAAAAAAAAACTCCAAAATCCCAGGCAGCATCATGACATCTTCTCCTTCCTACACCAACCCAACGTCTACATATACGTGCAAGTCGCTCACATCATCGTGGTCTCGTATCACAGCGGCATCAGACCGATGCCGCCGCCGGGCTTCTTCACAATCTTGCGCGATGCGCCTCCTCCGCCTCCGCCAGAGCCGGACGCGTAGGAAGAGCCGCCGCTTGCTTTGCGGCCGTAGCTGCCGCCGCTGGCGTTGCGCTTCCTCACTCCGCCGCTTCCCTTGCGCTTGTAGAACTTGCGACCGCCGCCGCCGCCGCCGCCGCCGCCACCAGCTCCACGCCCGGAGTATGACCTGGGCCTGGCTTGGCTCTGCGATGCTGGACCACCTGTCTGATTTGCTTGTTCGAGACGGGCATGGAAAGCGGACACTTCGGGCCGGGTCCCCGGCGGCGGTGCAAAAAAGTGCGAGGTTTCACCAGCACTGGGGTCCTCATCCGCGTCGTCGTTGTCGGACTCCATATCTGAGCTGACGAGATCTACAATGTCCTCCTGGTTCTGGTCGCCCCCGCCGACCACCTCCAGGTACATTTCGTGGTGCTTGCGCAGAATCGGGAGGAGCTTCGGGCCGTGCTCTCTGACCTTGTCACCGTCGATACCAGGGATACGGCCCATGCGGTCGATGCTGGTGGTCCAATTGAGGGCCATTTCTTGAAAGTGCTTCTCGCTAAAAAGTGGTCGTCGAAGTTCCTTCTTGTTTCGGATATGCTCTTCGACTTTCCGCGCTTCCTGAACGAAGCCAGCGATAATGTCAGCATGAATATCACAGACATCTTCCAGGCGCTTCTTGGAGTGAATGGGAGAACCGAAAGGCTTCACTGCCTTTGCTCTCGCGGCGGGTTGTTTCTGTTTTTGCTTGCTGCTTGGCTTCGCTGGTCGGTGGCTGGGTAGTTCGGCAAACGCGTCGGCCCCATCCTCATAATCTCCCTCTTCATCGTCGGAAACGACAAACCTGTCGTTCGCATATCCGTGCGAAGTCATTGGATATTCCTCACCATCGCTTTCGGGCACTCGGGCCCGAGTGCGACGCGCACCCACCGGCGAGGACACATATGTAGATTGTAAGTTGAGCGTCTCTTGGCCCTTGCTTTTGGTCTTCTTGGCGGGTGCCTTCTTGCCATTAGCAGGTTTGGGTTGGCCCACCTGCACCGGTATCATCAGCTTCCGCTGGCCATTGAGGAACAGGTCGGCTGCAGGCCCTATGCCCAAATACTGGACAGCCACGCCATATTTGCTAACAACATTGTCTTCGCAGAAGGCTTTCTCCGCCAAAAGCTTATCAACGACGCGGGTGATTTGATGCTTCATAAGCCCCCGGCAGTCGCCAAAGAATTCGTCGGAGAGCTGTGCCTCGCTCGGAGGATACCCTTTGCCCAGTAGAATGTCTGCGCACTGAGGCCCAGTCAATTTCTCTTGAAGCCGAACCACTTGAATAGCGGATCGGGCGCAATCCGAAAAGTCCTGCTGCTCGAACACCTTTCCAGATTGGCAATTGTCGCATCTTTTCTGGCATTGTGCCGCAGAGAAATCTTCTCCAAAGTAGCGCAACACTTCCGTTCTGCGACAGTCAGACTCGTTGTCACAGAATGCGGTGACTCTGTTGAGCATCACCAGTTGCCTCTCCTTCTGCTCCCTGTTGCCTTCACCATCCGTGATCATCTTCTTGAGAACCGCTATGTCTCTTCTACCGTAAAGCAGAATGCAATCGGATGGTTTGCCGTCTCTCCCTGCACGGCCAGTCTCCTGGTAGTACCCTTCCAAGCTTTTTGGCAGCCCGTGGTGAATGACGAATCGTACATCCGGTTTGTCAATGCCCATGCCAAAAGCAATAGTAGCAACAACCACCTTTATGGTGCCCCGTTGCCACTGCGTCTGTACATCGACTTTCTCGGCGGGCGTCATGCCCGCGTGGTAGTGATGGGCGGAAATACCTGCGGCTCTGAGTTTCTCGGCGACAGTTTCGGTTCCCTTCCGGGAGAGCGCATAAACAATGCCGGTGAGCCCTGCGTATTGAGAGTGAATCAGGCTAGCAATAGTTTTGATCGAGTTGACCGTCGATCCTTTCGGCCGAACTTCATAATATAGATTTGGTCGGTTGAAACTTTGTGAAAAGACCTTGCAAGTCCTCATGCCGAGATTATGTCGTATATCGACTATGACGTTCTGTGTGGCCGTGGCCGTCAGTGCCATGACGGGAACATTCGGAAACTTTCTTCGCGCCTGGCCCAATGTTTTGTAGTCCGGGCGAAAATCATGGCCCCATTGGCTAACGCAGTGTGCCTCGTCAATCACCAGCCTGGCAAACTTGTTGTTTTGGTACAGCTTTTGGAGCGCATTGTTGAAGGCCACGTTTTTGCTGATCATTTCTGGTGTGATGTATAGCAGTTCAATGAAGTGTTCTGGACTGCGTTCCCCAAAGGCACTCATTACCTGCCGCTTGTATTCAGCGGAACACTCGCCGTTGAATGCAACGGCTTGGATGCCAAGTGCCTTCATGTGGTCCACCTGATCTTGCATGAGACTCAGCAGCGGAGATATGACGATTGTGACGCCGCGTGTCTTGCCTGTCCTAACCACCGCCGGGAGCTGGTAGCAGAGGGATTTCCCACCGCCCGTCGGCATCAAAACAAATGCATCCTGACCGGACAGGGTTGCATTGATGGCTTCCAGTTGGTTCTGTCGGAAGCCTTTCATGCGAAAACGATCTTTGAGCATCCTTTGCACTTCTGGAGACCAAGGAAACTTCATCAGGTGCGCGGGGATAGTCAACTCCGGCTGTGAAGCGGCCGCGGGCTTTCGAGACATGGAACGGGCTCTGGACATGGGTGCAGCATTTCCAGAGGTTTCAGAGAAGACTCTCCGATTCCTTGGGGACTGGTCCCTACCAGATTGCTGGCTTTCGTAATCTTGCGCAAAGGCTAGCATATCTGCATCGTCGCTGAATTCGCTGAATTCATCTCGGTCGCGCGGTGGGATGCTGCGGGTTGCGCTTTTCGAAGATTTCTTGGCAGATCGAGGAGGAGGGAGCATGATATCTTCCTCGAACTCGGACATCAGCTCGTCTTCGAAGGGGTTCGCGCCCGTTATCGCTGTTTGCCGCGTATTCATAGCAGAATGATGCAGCGCCTGGCTGGAGGAAGCCCGGGGGAATGGTGCACCAGCCCGTTGCGAAGCGCCCGGACCAGATGTTGCATTACTGGTGTAGTGATGCAAGAAACTGGAGCCGGGAGTCTCTCCGATTTGTGTTTGATGGACAACTTGTGTCCCATGAGCTATCCCGGGTTGAGGATCCAAACTGGGCTGCGACATGTCGACTGCCACGCCTATTGCGTGTTGAGTTCCCAACACAACGTTTTGGGACTGCGAAGCGCCCTGCCTGGCTGATGTCAAGTTGAGACAATCTGCTTCTTCAATACCAGCCTTAGGTAGCTCTTGCATCAGTTCCTCCTCCTTCTGCTCCACTGCGTTCGTAATGTCGTCAAGTTTTGCTTCGTCCTCCTCAGTTTCGACCCCCTCGTCGTATGCTTTGGCGACATGGGAGGCAATGGCCTCCCGCTGTTCGCACATATCAACATAGGAGCGAAACGATACAGAAAACGCTTCGAGGGACTTCTGCTGCTGCAACAGACGTTCTTTTTCTGCTTTGATCTCCTCACGTTTCTCCTTTGTACATCGCGCTGCTATCGCCTGTCGAAATTCGCGTGCGTTTTGCTGAACTAGAGCATCAAGCTGCTGAGACTTTCTGTCTAGAATGTCGGGATTTTGTGACAAATAGGACAATATGTGTGGTGCCTGGCTGGACTGCGTGTCGTTTGGCGGAGGTAACATAATGATGTCGTCCGTTGATGTATCATCGAGAGAGGCGGCCGTTCTAAGTCGTGGCTGGGGCACATCCGCTAGTATCTGGCTGGCTTGTGATTGCATAACCCGTGTTTGTCGGCTCTCCTGGGATGTATTTGCGACTTTGAAAGACGGCGGCGTCACAAACTCATCGTCAGAGTCAGGGATGTAGTGTTCAACCCGCTCAGCCGGTACACTGGCGTGATCGGCGGTTTGAGCGGGCGTCGGTGTTGCCGTCGGAGTACACATTCGTCCCTTGCTCTGCGTCTTATTCTGCAGCTGGGAAGACGCAGGTACTATTCCATTCTGAGGTTGAGAGGGGCCGAGCTGGGAGCGCTTCGCAGCAACAGCTCGACTTGGGGATGAAAAGTCGTCGGGAGCGGTATTCGTCGAACCCAGTTTCTCTTTCCGCGCAGATCGTGTTGTTGCTTCCGCAGGTAGTCTCTGGTGGCGCTTTGTGCTGGCTGAGCCGTTCTTTCGGGCAGAAGACTTCTTGGCTGGGGTCGATTTGGGGGGTTCAGTGCCGAGCATTTGATATACATCTGCATATTGCTCTTCAAAATCCGCTTCGAATCCATGAATATCGCTGCTCTTTCTCTTTTTGCCGCTCTTTTGTTGTGAGGACGATGCGCCCTTGTCAGCGGACGACTGTATCGGGACCGATTTAATGAACTCCAATGATTCGACCGAGTGTAGTGTGTCCGTCGTTAAATCCATACATTCGAGGTCATCGACGTCTATATCCGGAAAATCTATTCCGATGCTCGAGATTGGTTGTTGCAACGCGGGCTTGGGCTTGCTGGAGGAATATTTGCTAGGGTCCTTCCGTGAGCTTGGCGGAGGCTCTCTCCGGCTCGAGCTAGATCGGACGTCGTGAACTGTAGAGGCAGAAGATTTCGGTGTCGTATTTCCGGATTGTTGAAACACCAGCGATGGCCTTTTAGCCTTTGTCGTCGAAGTCAAGCGGCCCATGTTGTCCTGCGACAGCTGGGCCGGGCAATGGCCTGGTTGTTCTTGGCTGGTCCTCTCGCGGAGGCCATTTGCCGCGAGGCCGGACAAAAGCTGGGGACTTGGCAATACCAGTGGCTTCTCCTGCCGTCTCAGAATCTGAGAGCTGGAGCTGGGGGGCGGGATTGAGTCTGCTACGTCCGTGGCTCCGAGGGACAGTGCAGTGGGCGGAGGGAGACCGTGAGGTCCAGGTGTTGATAGGGAGATGTTCTTGAGCAGCCAGGTCAGATGGTCGGCAAGGTTGTTTCGCGTCATGAAACCGACGGGCTAGCTTCTGGGCAAGGAGTGAAAGGTGTTCCTGGGCAGCATTTAGCAATTGATCCTCGCAGTAGGAGCTGGTCTACAGTATCACCACCGTGAAGCTCAAGGCGCCTGGTCGGAAGTGGGGTCCGCGTTGAGACGCGTCTGTTAGTCAGCGAGGTGCGAAAACACGTGATGACAAGGTTGTGGTGAGGAAGGTGTAAGTGGCCAAGGTCAGGGTAAATGGATATGTATTAGATAAACGTGGAACAAAATCGAATATTTCGTATGAGGGGCCCATCAGAGGCATTTCGTCTTCCGGCTCTAGCTGTCACGCCTAGACTGTGCGCGCCCGTGTTTTGCTAACGGTTCGTTGGGATGGTAACGATTGGTGGTCATAAGGCGGCGCCGAGTCCAGGTCGTATCCTGCAGGAACCGGTAATAGCAACAGGGACCGTGCTAGGGGAACCGGTGAAGTATCTGAGACTCGATGTTGTGCATTTGAGATGGTCTAAAAGCACCACGGCAAGACCTGCGCTGGGTACCACGCAAGCGCCGAGCTGCGGTCTGGTTTCAGACATGTAACTCTAGAGAACATTCTTCTGGAATTGTACACGGCAAATTGCAGTTCTTCGTTGATTGCTTTATTATTGAATGTGAGGCACTCAACTAGGATATCGCCCACGCAAAAAGAGCACAAGTGGGGAGCGGCTGTCGGCGGCATCGGCGGACGGGCCTGGAGGAGCCGCATTCAGTGGGTGCAGCTTTTTGCTGGGCGGCTTCGGCTTCGGCTGCCGGGCGGAAAGCCGGCCAGGGCTGTCCAACTGGGTTAGTAGCAGCGCCGCCTTTACTCACGCAGCGGGCGGACAGTAAGTTGACTGCTAGGTTTTGAGCAAATTGATAAAATCGAAATAAATCGATGTAGTGCTGAGAGAAGCAAGCTGCTCGCTGTCTGTCGGATTTATACAACCACAGGATCCTCATTGCCTAGGAACCCGTCGGAGAGCTCCGTCATGCCCCGGCGCTAAAAGCGGCGCTGCTCCGGATGGAAGCCGCATTTCCAGCCCGAATCAGGCTCTCGGCTCGTAACGTTTGTCTATTCGCACCTGCTAATGACCATTTCCGGTCCATAAAGCGGCAGCATCTTACGGCCGAGCCACCCCTGTCCCCCGTCGTCCGCCGCCCCGATCCCAAAGCCGCCGCATCGACAGAATGCTTGTTCCCATGTGGACCCGGGTTTGACACTGATTCGGTTTTTTTTCCTCTTGTAAGCGGCGGCTGTCGGTTCATGCCGCCCGATTTCATCTGGTTAAATGGGGGTTGCTCTTTTGATTTCCCAGTCTTTCAGTCCTCTTAGTTCAGTCTCTTCCCTAATCATGTTCCCCAGTCTTCTCACTTACACCACAGCGATTTGACCTCATACTACATCGCCCTCCATTCCCATCACTGAAACCTGGTCGCAATGACGAACCCGGAAGTCGCTATGGAATATGTGCTGGACCCCATGGCCTCTGGCCATTCGTCCGATGATGAGCACCACCACAGCAGTCTCAAGACGGGCTCCCCTCCCCAAAAACGTGGTGTCGTCGCTCACTTCACCAGCGACATTCGTCCAACCGTGTTTGCCGAGCTTCAGCTGCTGCTGCTCACCTTCTGCACCGGTATCCAGGGTACGTGCCGTTCCTCTCCTTGTGGCCCTGCCCTCCGAAATCACTCCTCCGAACTGACCGGCCCGCGCAGACGCCACCACCTTTCCCGACTACCACTGCTTCGCCTCCAACCAGACCGGCAACACCGTGCTCCTGTGCCTGGCCATTGTCTTCCCGCAATCCAACGGCGACCTGTTCATCATCCCCAACATCGGCATGGCCCTCGGCCTCTTCCTCAGCGCCGGCTGGCTGACCGGACAGCTCGGCCACATCGTCGGCCCGCGCAGGCGCTGGTGGCTGATCCTCTGCAACCTGCTGCAAACCGCCCTCGTCTTCGCCGCCGCCGCCGTGCAGTACCGGTTCGGCGTCGCCGACCGCGGATCGTCCGCCCTCGCCGTCATCGGCCTGCTGGCCAGCGCCTCGGGCAGCCAGGTCGTCCAGTCCCGCAGCCTCGCCATGACGGAGATCAGCACTGCCATGGCGACGGCCGCATGGGTCGACCTGATCATTGACCAGAAGCTTTTTGCGGTCAACAACCGCCCCAGAACGCGCCGGGTTGCTTTCCTCATCGCCCTTATTGCCGGCTGTCTGATCGGTGCTCTCATTTATAGAGAGGTTGGCTCGCCGACCGCGATTGCGGTTTCCGGCGCTGGAAAGCTGGTTGTCACGCTCATGTTCATTTTCACCAATGCCGAAAAGGCCCAGAACAACTGCTCAGCTGTCTAATAATTCGCGAAGTAGCACGTTATCTCACGCGTCCACGAAGTTTATGCCTGCATCTCTCATATGGTATGGTATCCTTGAACAGTTTTAATTTGGTTTGCATCATGGCGATTGAAGCATTTATTTTAGACATGCAAAAAAGCGCACTCTGCAATTTATAGCATTAGAATCAAAATTACCAATTTCCACCTACTACAATATTGTCTGCAAAGAAACCACGCCACGAGCTTTTGCAAAGCATGTCTAAGCTGAAATAGTACGTTGGGATGGCAACTTGAACAGCATAGCTGCCTACATCAATATAGCATCTCACCAGGGTTATTTAGAAGCAATACTGGAGTCAATATTAGGCGAGTCCTCTGAAGATTTCAATTCTTCGGCTGTTCCGGCAGCGTTAAGCGGCTCACTTCTTTCTATGTATGAGCGAGGTATGAATACGATCGCTGGCTGGCAGACCATCATCGCGCGGCCAAGCCTCGGTTCCGAAAACAAGTCTTTGTCGTAAAAGCATGCTGATATGGATACATTTTCTGTTAGCCAAATCCATTCCATGGCATCAGATGCAAATGCTCCTCGGCACAGCCAATTATCACAGGCTGCGAGCTCGGTGCAGTCCCAGCCAACCCTCCATGTCAATGCCAATGTGTTTCAGACACGGAAGCACCCGGGTCAATTCTCGGCAAAACGTGCAGTTCACTCGCACAAATCGGGTCAATGGAATATGCCAAGACTGTGCTCGGTATTGCTTGGCCGATGTGCTGGTATGTGGCGTCGGCAGGTGTCACAAGGTTTCGACGACTCCGGTTGGGTGTCCAGGCACGGCCGGTTCTCAGCTTCAACAACTTGACACTGCGATTATCTCTTCTTGGCGTAGACACTATCTGCACGGCGTGCATCCCGTGTGTAATACACTTTTAATCTGGCGTTTGCCCTTGCAGAAGCCTGCATATTGGAACTTGGTTGCATCCGGGAGGCAAGTCTTGGTGAGCGCCATGACACCTAATCTGTACAGCAAATAGCCATTTTTCTTTCTTTCTTTCACGAAGCCACTGAGCTATCTTAGTAGGCGGCGGTGCATTTCTGTGCACATTCGCTCGAACGCAGATTCGTTATTTGAATCACATGGCAGCGGCCGATTTATCCCGTCATAGTCAATTTGACCCGAAGTGCTCAGGCCTTATGCGAATATTGGTGCCACACGCTCGGTGAACCCGTGTCGGGCGCGGAACTCACGGAAAAAATATTAACGGTCGCATTTAAAAGGGAATTGAATCTACAACCATGCTTCTAGTGGCAAGGAAACTTTATGTCGCAGCTAGTATTTTTCTACAAATAGTTTTCGGCCACCCCGGTTCACCAGCTTTATGCCGAAGACCTCCAGCAACCAAGTGATTGCGGTGTTACAAATGATATGTGCAACAATAGCACTAAAGAGGAAAATCGGATATTTATTTGTCTATCGGTCCGATTCACTGCCCCGGGGCTATATCTAGAGCGCAAAATGCGGAGAGGGACGAGGGCTACGGAATTGGAGTATTAGCTTCAGCGAGCCTCCTCGCACCTGCGAAGAGCGCGCCATCGGCGTCGTCTAGCACTGGGCAGGGCTGCCGCTTTCCCGTGAAGTTGCCGTTCTTGGTGACGCGTTCAGCCGGCCGAGCCCGACATTCAAATAACAATACGGCCAGTGGGTACAGTCAGAAGCTGCGCATGTGGTGAGTGACATGAGACAGCGCGGGCGAGGAACCTATGGCTTGGCTTCTCTCCTACTAGGACGGGTGGCTTATTGGCATCGCGTAACTGTGCTATCAAGTTAGTCAATACATCAGGTTTTCAGTTCTTTGGTCAGCGCCACCCCCGCATAAGCAAGGGGCTGTAAGTTAGTTCGCATTGCTACCTAGCTGTTCGGTTTAATATTAGTGAGCCCTCGGGCTCTCGGCCGAGAAGCATACCAGGTGTCACAATATCAGGCAACCTTATGCACCCGTTGGGCCGTTCGTGCCCCAGGTCCTGGCTCCAGCATGTCAAAGTCTACCTGGAAGTGAAAGTACGGCCGAGACTCAATCCTGTAACCGAAACCTACTTAGCTTCTGCATCTTACGGGTTAGACTGCTGCAGCAATCATATGCGGCATAAATCTCACGCATCGAAGACATCGAGGAACATGAGGCAAGATCCGTAATAACTAGCTGGCTCGCATCCATGCTTCCATGCTACTGGTACTTGGAATATAAGTCGATCTTCCAAGTGGCCCCCTGCAGGTTTCCCCGTGCTGCATTTGGCGGTGCCCAGCAGTAAGCAAGGCTGGGCCAATGGGGCAATATAGCGGCAGTGCAAGCGCACTAATAGCCTGACATGGAAGGTGTCAACTGACCGCCAGGATGGATAGACCAGCACGCAAAGCCAGTAGTGGGCTCGAGCGAGTCCCATATTCCCATCTTGAATGAGAGAAGCTTTAAGTTGTGTCACGAGTCTCTGAGTTGTTCCATCAAGTTCAAAGGTGGTTCAGTGCCGCAACTTACAAAGGGAAATGGGGCGCAGCAACTATTCTCTTTCACAAGCTTTACCCAAAGGCAGAAATCACCGTCGGCGCTTTACTTGGGCGGATTTGCGGCGAGGGACGTGTCAATGCACCTGCGCGCTTTCAGCTGAAGCCTCCCCTCTCCTCTATCTGCCATTGGACACCTGAGTGTCGGTCGCAAGAAGAAACCCCAACCCGCACCATCAACCCCATATCAACCCCATACTAGGAGGATCGACGAAAGAAGAGGTGTGGGGGCGGAGCATGTTCCTGACTGGGCTAATTGTCCGTTGACGAGTTGCCCAAGTGCCGGGTGCTGGGATCGGGGAGAACGCAAGAGCCATCAAATACCATGGAGACGTGGAGGCGCTCCAGGAAATTCCGGGAAAGTCATTTGTGCAGTATTGCTGAGAAACAACGCAGCCACGCCGTATTCGTCTCGGCTCACGGTCCCTTGGCACGTAAGCAACCACCAGCGCCTCATCGCCGGACCGGCTGAGGCGGATGGCGAAAGCCCACGACGGATGGATGGCACATGCCAAAGCCGCACGATGCGGACAAAGGCACACCGACCGAGGCCAGCGCTTGGCGCCGGGAACTATTCAATCTCCAAGAGGTTGCAGCGCATGTTCCGGAACAGCCCTTCAATGGAGCTGTGGGACAAAGAGAGCCTGGCCAGTGCTGCAAGACACCCGTTCCCGCAGCAGAGGTCTGACCTAGCGGCGGATCTGGAGAGACAAGGTGGCAGACGGACGGGCGGTCGACCAAAGGGCCAGCCACTACCGCAACCCACCGCCCCAGGTCCATGTGACGCCCACCATGAAACACGGGGAGGCCAGATGTTGGCATCGGAGCTGGCCCCCAGGTTGGGGATAGCCGCAGCCCTGGTGCTGTCGTCGCCCCGGGCCGGAGGGGCAAGCTAGAGTCCGCTTCCGTCGATGGTTCGAGCCCGTCCGTCGTGTAAGCGGCCAAGCACACGCGACAAGCCAACTCCACCGGCAAGATGCGAGATGCGTAGCGAAGCGAGTACCCCTTTGATCTAGGTATCTCGTTTTCTATAAAGAGTGCTGTTTCTGCTGCTCTCAGGCAATAATGAGGACAGCTTCACTCACACAATACCACAAGACCATTGGCGCAGTCATACCAGGAGCCCCAGGACCATATTGAGAGTTCTCTTCTTCCCCCCCTTCTTCTTCCTCTTCTTCTCTATATATTTTCACCGCGTCTATATAAATTCCATCTTTCAACATGCAGCCTCTCAACCTGCTCCTGGCCGCCCTCCTCGGCACCACGGCCCTCGCCGTGCCCACCTCGGTCGACCACGAGTTCTCGGACCTGGCGCAGCGCGACCTGAACCTGAACAAGTTCATCCAGAAGATCCTCGACTACTTCCCGGGCAAGGTCGCGGTGGAGGACGCCTGCTCGCTCATCGCCAAGAGCGAGACCGCGCTCGGCAAGCTCTTCGACCTCAGCCCCAACTCGGACAGCGGCGGCTGCGCCGACGTCACCATGGTCTTTGCGCGCGGCACCTGCGACCCGGGCAACGTCGGCATCCTCATCGGACCGCCCGTCTTCGCCGCCGTCGACGCGGCGCTGGGCAGCCGGAGCCTCAACGTCCAGGGCGTCCCGTACCCGGCCAGCGTGGAGGGCTACCTCGACGCGGACAAGACCGCCGGCCTGACCATGTAAGTCGGCAGACGCGCACAAGGCTTCTCGGTTCGCGCAGAAGCCTGTGTTTTGCTAATGCTGGAGAACTCAACAGGGCCCAGATTGTACGCGATACCCACGCCGCCTGCCCCAACACCAAGATCGTCATCTCGGGCTACTCCCAGGGCGGCCTCGCCGTGCACAACGCCGCGGACGCCCTCGGCGGCGACATGTCCCACGTCAGCGCCGCCCTCATCTTCGGCGACCCCATGTCCCACGTGCCCGTCGCCAATATTGACGCGAGCAAGGTCCATGTCGTCTGCCACAACGGCGACGACATCTGCAACCAGGGCGCCATCATCCTGCCCCAGCATCTTACTTATGCCATCGACGCCACGTCCTCCGCCGCCTGGCTGGTGACGAAGGTTTGAGTCTTTGCTGATGGCAAGTGTTTTATAAATTATATAGTCTGTATATAGTCGCGCGTGTGTATATAGGGCACGAAATGTTACGAGATGATGAATGAAACAACTGTGAACTAAAGAACTGCTCAGCTACATCTGCTACAATAGCCACCTCCACCATGACAGCCATAGCCACCACCTCTTCTGCAACCACTACCACGATGACTACCCTCGAGCCTCCCCTAATGCGTCGTTTTTATCCGTCATGACATTCTCACGGTGTGCCTTTGGGTCGAGCGGCCCTACTTGTTTTATGCGTCAACTGCCTCTTTAACAAGGTGTCTTGTGCCATCCGCATCACAGTAGTAGTACTTTTTCTGCTTTTTTGACCAGTAGAAGGGAGTTCCGTCTCTCAGGTAGCCGGCTGGGGCTTCGTAAGCAGCTTCAATTGGGGTTTTGTCAGTCGCTTTGCCTTGGTCGGCTGCTTTGCCCTTGTTGGTCGCTTTGCTCTTGTCGGCCGACTTGCCCTTGTCGGCCGACTTGCCTTTGTCGGTCGCTTTGCCCTTGTCGGTCGCTTTGCCCTTGTCGGCCGACTTGCCCCTGTCGGTCGCTTTGCCTGTGGCTGGGCCTTCGTCAGTTACTTCGGCCGGGGTTATTCCTTCTGCCTCAACAAGATGTCTCGTGCCCTCTGCATCTCAGTAGTAATACTTTTTCTGCTTTTTTGACCAGTAGAAGGGAGTTCCGTCGCTCAGGTAGCCGGCTGGTGCTTTGTCGACCCCTTCGGTTGTAGTTTCCGCAGTCGCTTCAGCTGGGACCTCATCGAACGTTTCGGCTAGCGTGATCTGTCCAGCTAGCAAAGGGCCGAGATTTATGCTCATCGCGACCTCAATCTTGGGTCTTTGTGGTCCGTTGCAGTCGTATTTGCCCGTGCCACCTTTGTTCCAACCACGGTAGCCTTTATTCACGTTATTGTCGATGAAATAGATGTGAGGGCATGATTTTGCCCATCCTTGACGCCATGTGGCTTGGCTGGCAACACAGACCGAGATATGGCTGCTTCCATTAGGCGTATTGGTGGAAACATGGCTATTTGCGCTAGATAATGTTAGATGGTAAAGGTACATGTGCAGGAGTGAGGAAGGAGCGTTACCGGACAATGATCACATCACAAGTTGGAGTACTAGAGAAGGGCTCTCTGCCGCACACATCCTGTATAAAAAAAATCAGTAACAGCGGCAGTCAGGCATTAGATAGTCTGGTTCCTACTCGTTCCCCTCTTGTCCAAGCCGCTGCAAACTCTTGAAGAACGCGAACCTCTGGCGCAAACTTGGCGTCTGCCGGTGCCGTGTGTATATAATAGATCACGAGTTGTCTTCCATCGGCTGCGTAGGTGGAGACATAACCGGGCCGGAGTACCTCGGGGTCGTCCATGGTGTTGGAATAATAAATAAGAATATTGAAAGCCAGAAGAAGCTCGATAGTACTGTATCTTCCAACGATACTGGGATGTTGGCCAAAGCTTGAGAGCTCGAGGGAGGCAACTTCTCCTTAAATATTGTATGTTGGCAGTAGGGCAGTTTGCCTGGGCTTCTGCAGGATTCCCTACATTTCGTGTCATCGTTGTTATCCAACGAGAGGGGGACGGGCAGATGAACACGACTGGCTGAGAATGATCCCGAAGTACAGTGCCAAGGCCGCAACAGCATCCATAGTGAAACCTGCTGCCTTGCGAGCCAGCACAGTAGCCAATGGCAAACCATTCCGAACCACCACCCCGCGAGGAAAAAACCCAGGTCACGGCGTGCGCAGTGGTGCATAGAGACGGTGCGGGAGGAACGCACAAGTGCGTGAAGCCATCTCATAAAAGACGAGCCAATCACTGACTAATGCTTAGCGCCCGCCCGTTGCCCCCGCTTTGGACGTGTGTCATTGGTGTGCAAGGCAATTAGGCAGCAGCTTTGCCTATGAGTACTAGGTAGGCAATTGACTACAGGCAAATCTACTACCGGTACTCCGTACGATTCTTCTACAATACTACTTAGTACCTAGGTAACTCGCTAAAATGCCTCCCCGGCACTAGTACCTCCTTTGATGTGGTGTAGCGCAAGGGGTACTTCGGCAGTGCGCAAAGTTGCAGCTTAGTCAGCCAGTGGTAACCTTCAGTTGAGCGCGCCACCCATAGGGCTCCAGATTACACCACCGTCAGCTTCAGCATCCGTCTACACCGAGCCGACACTTCTTCCTCTTTCCAACACGCAACGCAGTTTGCCTCTTAGCTACATCTGCGTCGCCTCCTCCTACCGCCGCCGGAAAGCTTTCTCGCCGTTCAGCGCTGATGGCCGATATAGACGAGCTCCGTTCCAAGGTCTTTCCGACCGACGTCTTCTACTTCGCTGGCGATGAGTCGTCCGTAGAAGATCTGACGAAATATAAACTCCACGGGCTTCATCCAGTCATTCTCGGCGATGTTCTTCCGAAACCTGGCACCTGTGCTGGAGCCCGAGAACCGCGTTATCAAATCCTGCTGAAGCTTGGCTGGGGAGCTTTCTCTACGGTTTGGCTAGCTCGCGACCTTCTTGACAAGTATGCAACTTTCCACCACGAGGCTATCCAATCTAATCAACTGCCTCATAGACGATATGTGTCAGTCAAGGTTTGCCAAGGCTCCAACTCTCCACAACTGAGCCAAGAAGCGCGTGTTCTCTCCCAGCTTCATAAATCTGCAAAGGGAAACCCTGGACTTGAGAGGATCATTCACCTTCTTGACTTTTTTACTATTAAAGGGCCGAATGGATTCCACCAGTGTTTAGTTACCGAAGTCGTTGCTCCGCTTAGCGCCAGCTACCCATCCGCGTCTATCATACATCAGATCGTGGAAGGGTTTGCATTTCTGCATGGCCAAGGCATTATGCACGGAGGTATATATTTTACATATTCTACGTTATAGTTACTGCTAATAGTTGCCTACAGATCCTCACCCCGGCAACATCGGAATTGCCCTCCCACACTTAGAGCAGTTTGATGAGGAAGAACTTGCGGACTACTATGAACCCCTTCAAATTACACCCGTTGTCGCACGCAATCCGTTTCTCCCACTTGGCTCACTACCACCATACACAACTTCATGCGTCGATATCACAGCTATTCTACGAAGTAATAATAAGTCCTTTCTAAGTGAAGAGGCCGTTTCTATTAAGATTCTAGACTTTGGAAGAGGTAAGTTAGTGTCATGCAGATGGAAGGTATAGAGCGGGTCTTGATTAGATGGCATTGCTCGGTTAGCTGACCGCGAGACCCTTTTTCTGTAGCGCGGAATCAGGGTGAAGACCTCCCAAACTTGTCAGGAGCCGTGCCGCTCATATTTCGCCCTCCCGAGGTTATACTTTACGATAGGCTCGACGCCGGCGCCAGAACTGCTTGGAGCAAATCGGCGGATCTATGGGCATTGGGATGCTTAGTACGTGGTACTCGGTGTTATTTACGGCTGGGATGCTCACTAATGACCCAATAAAGATATATTTCATCCGATCCGGCGCCGAGCTTATATATTCTAATATGGGCTCGATCGACAACTTTGCCTCTGCTGCTGTCCGACTTGGTGGGCCTCCGCCAGATACCTGGCCTAATATTTGGGATAAGGGGGGCAATAATACTGGCACTGGTATGATGTTGCCCTTTTATTCTCTAGCTAGTCTATGCATCCGAACGCTGTGCTAATCTTTAGCTAGGAACTGGCCCAGGGGCCCTGGGTACCCGGGACAAGGCATGGACGGAACGCGAGTCTTTTTCTAGATGCCGCAATCAGTCGAATAGATCACTGTTTATTGATCTTATCAAGAGATTGGTTGTGACGAAGCCAGACGAACGGAGTTCAGCGGCAGACTTGTTGAAGCACCCTTTTTTCGCAGAGACAGGTACTAGCAGCAAGTGAAGTTTAGTTGCATTGATACTTAGTTCCGATTGTGCGCTGGGCTGGGAGCTCCTGTGATTTTGTGCTTCCTGAGTTGAATTGATGCCGCCGTCGTACTATAGGCAAGGAGGTTGGCTCATTCCCGCCCACGGTCGTCAGGCAACTCTACAGCATCAAAGCAATAATACGACAACTATTTGGCCGTCATGCCAGTGCATAATTCCAGCGCGGAGCCTACCTGCCATACCAAGCAGCCGTGTACCGTCACCAGGCAGCAGCTCCAGTGGCGTCCAATGGGCAGCTGGCCAGCCGCCAAACCGAAACTTCCCCTTGGCAAGCCGTCGCGCCACCTCCACGGCCTTATTTGCCCGCCCGTTACTATCCCCTGCCGTGAATTCTCTTGGTGATCCAGCGGCCCGTTCCCTACCAAATTCGCAGGCCCTCGTTAACAAGACGCTTTGGTGCTAGCCGAGCTTGGCCTTCCAACTAGGCTCCAGCTGGCCCTGATAGGCTCATGAGCGGCCCAAACCAGGCGGTCAATATGCACGATCATAGGCAACAACTCCACTGCTCGCCTCCAACTGTTCCTCACGGGCCTCCTAGCGTGGCGTTTTGGCCGGGCTTTGATAGGCAGCACGCTGCGATGGCGTCCTTTCAGCTCCAGCCTGTGGAGCGAGGGGAGCGCGCCTGGCTGAGAATGCTTCGACACTGCGGAATTGTACGTGCATTCGCCTAATCCTCCAACTGTCAGAACGCCATGAGGTTTCGAAATCTGCCTTAGGAGCCGACAGCCAGGGCTACTTATAAATGACAAGCTCTCCTCGCCAGCTTGTCAGTGGAAATCTCATGCTTCACTAAGACGGTCGCATCCAGCTGATTATCCCCTCAATCACCCCTCTGCAAATCCTATCTGCTTCGGCCAATTACCAATTCCTTTTCTTCATTCTCCCAATTCTCTCAAATTGTTTGCTCCCTTAACCAGCTTCATATCTCATTCCTTGACCGCCCGCGATGGACGCCCTCCCTCAGTTGCCTGTCCCTCATGGGCAGCTCGCTCGTTACATTGCGGACAATGCCGACAAACCCATGGTTGAGATCATGGAGCCCTATCGCAAGTACGAGGCAGGACTTCGCGGCGTCTTTGCACAGGACCGCCAGAATCCCGCTCTCAACGACCCGTACATCAATGTTCTGCCTCTTTTCACGGATGACACCGGCCGCATCACTACGCGGGCCAGAGATCTCGACTCCGAGTCGGAGGAGGAAAAGTCCAAGTATATCATGGCGCTTCCCGACGAGCAGCGCCGAGAACATGGCTCTCCGGCCACCGTCGGCAGCATTGAGGAATTTCAAAAGAACTTCAATCTCTTCTCCGAGTCGTCCCTGTCGGAGCTTGACTGGAGCAATGTTGTCGCTGCCGGTTCTTCCGTCATCAATTGCCTCTTGCCTGTTCCCGAAGCATTCAATGTGAACAAGCGCAAGCTTCGCGAGTACTACCACGAAAAGTTCTGCCCAGCATCTGACGTCGATCTGTTCCTCTACGGGCTTACTCACGATGAGGCCGTGGAGAAAATCAAGAAAATTGAGCAAGCTGTTCGCGACGCGATTCTTAGCGAGGTTACCGTAGTGCGCACCAAGTACGCCATTACGATTGCTAGCCAATACCCCGTCCGTCATGTTCAGGTTCGTCGGAACTCCAGAGAAGACCCCCCCCCCAAGGCTGCATTTTCTAACGTTGATCAAGATTGTTTTGCGTGTTTACAAGTCCATCAGCGAGATTTTGACCGGCTTCGATATTGACGCCGCGGGAGGAGCGTACGATGGCAAGCAAGTCTACGTTACGCCCCGCGCACTGGGGAGCTTCATTACCCAGGTCAATCACGTCGATCTAAGCCGCCGAAGTCCGTCTTATGAGAACCGTCTCTCTAAATATTCTCATCGGAATTTCGAGGTCTATTGGGCTGATCTTGACCGCAAGCGAGTTGACCCAACAATCTTTGAGCGAAGCTTCCAGCGAACTCTTGGCTTAGCCCGTCTCCTGGTTCTTGAGCGGCTGCCGACCAGCTCGGCGAGAGAGACGTACCAGAACAAGAGACGTCAGGAAAGAGGTAGACCTCAGATTCATCGTCAAAATTTCCGTCTATTTGGAAATATCAAGGGCAATCATGAGGACGAAATCTCCGATTGGCTCTCTGAGGAGGACGTCAGCAGCTATCATACGTTCACGGTGCCGTATGGAGAAAAATTCCATGCCAAGCGTATTGAGAAGCTTTGCTACACCAGAGATTTGCTGTTGAATGCGGAATGGAATCAATCCAAGGAGCGCAAGGTTTACCTGCATCGGCACCCCGCATTCTTTGGCAGAGTTGAGGATGTGATTGAGGATTGCTGCGGCAGTTGTCCGGTCCCTGTCACACAAGAGGAAACTGAAACCGCTGAGAAAGAGGCAGAGATATACGTTTCTGGCAAAGTTTCCTTCATGATTGACGATCCCGGCCGACAGCAAATTGGTTCCTTCAATCCTTTGACTGAGCAGGATTGGACTGACATGGCATATGTTGGCAATACTGCACGACTCTGCCAATCCATTGTTGATGGTGATCTGGATGACGTCTTGAAATGGCTGTCCCAAGAAGACGCAGACCCGAATCAGAGAGACTACACGGGTAGATCGCCGCTTCAGCTAGCCGTTACCTCATCCACCGCCGAGATTGTCAGGTGCCTGGTTGATCATGGAGCACGCCTGACCGCGCGACTAGCGGATGGAAAGACGGCTCTTCATCTGGCCGCAGCTCGTGGCAATGCCGAAATTGTGAAAATACTGATGGAGAAGAGTATCAGCAATGAGGAAGAAGAGAATGACAAGCAGGATCGAAAGCGACGGGCGGAAAAATCTGAGTCGCAGCAAGCAACAGCTGCCAAAACTGAAACTCAAGAAACTGCCAAACACTCGGACAACGGCGGCGAGGAGTCTGGAAGCGAAGATGAAGAGTCTGACGGTGAGCTGGTCGAGGCTACAGCGACCACTGCAGATGTGGTCTCGGTAGTCACAGTCTCGGTAGTCACAGGCTCGTTCGTGAAAGTCAAGGACGCTGCCAATGGCAACGAGGAGCGTCTGCTGGATGAATCCGAGGACGAGCCGGATTATTATCAGATTGACCTCTTGGCATGGGATATTCCATGCTCTCCTCTCCATCTGGCCATCGCGGAAGGCCATGAGCATATTGTTGAACTCCTTTGCGATGTAAGTCCCGCCAATACATCGGGCAACTCTGCATTCTAACCTTCTTTAGTACGGTGCTGATTCCATCCTTCCTGTCAAATTCCTGAACTACGAAAACGCAGCTATTCTCACCCTTGTGCTCGCTTTGTCTCTGCCGCCGGAGAAGGCAAAGTCAATGGCTGAGCTGCTGCTGAGACTTGGCGCCATGTGCTCTCAGGCTGAGAGCAACGGATGCACTGCCTTCCACCGCTATCTGAAGAGTGGAAAGTCCGAAATGGTAGATCTGCTTCTGACCAACGACAAAGCTGCCGCAAAAGCAGCTGTGAATCATCTCCTAATGTCGGGATACTCCTGGAACATGACGGTGGAAGCCCCCCTCCAAGTCGCCATTGAGAATGGCGACAGCGTCATGGCCATCAAACTCCTCGATATTGGCGCGCGGCCCGAGATCGACTTTGACACTTGGCTGAAAGCTTCCAACTTTGCAACCGACGTTCACGTCTCCTCCAACAATCTCGAGGAGAACAAAAAGATGTTCAAGCGAAATGTTGAGCAGCCTTTGCTCTGTGCAGTCAGGGCAGCAAGCGCGGATGTCGCGCTTCGATTAATCAAGGGCGGAGCAAGTGTCAATTGCCTGACGCCGACCTCGGAACAACTTCTACAGAACAGTTACATGAGATCCTACAACAAGGGAGAATCAGCCCTTGATGTTCTCCGGGACATCGTGAAGCGGTTGAGTGAGCCTGAAGAGCAGAGTTCGTCTCTCAGCAAGCCCAAACTTCTACCTGGAATGGACGAATACTTGGCCAAACTTACAACCGGGTCGTATCTTCATACACTTGTGTCGTATGACATTAAGAACAAGAAGAAGAACTTCAAAACCAGCCTCAAATGCTACGAGGAGCAGTCCAAGAAAATCGAGGCCAGGGGCGGCGCAAAGGAGAAGCAAGAGGCCATTGACTCCGCGATTTTCGAATTAAAGACGATCGAGAAGGCAATGATTGATGCCGGTGCGAAGACCTTTGTGGAATTGTACCCAGATGTCGAAACAGCGAAAGAGCACAATCGCAGCCGCTTCTCTGCAGCTGAGAAAGAAAAGGACGCGAGCTACGATTTCGACCTATGGTTCCACAACGACCGCAACATGACAGACAGTCGGCGACAAGGATATATCGAGCTGTAAGTTTGCGCCGTTACCTTTGAATATTTACATGATGTTAACCCGAGCATAGAATGGAGGCAGCATGGCAGGGCGATATCAGCAAGATCAAGTCACTGACTCTTCAGCCCTGGGGGCCTGAGCAGGATCAGCCGCCTCTCATGGCTGATATTCGCGATAATCATAACCACACGCCATTTTCGTTCGCCTTCCTGAGAGGTCATTACGGGACTGCAAGGGCCGTCCTCGACATAATCCAAGCGCAGTGGACCCCGCCGGAGAAAGACGAAGTCCGGTACAAGCTCGAGGGCGACGATGATGGCGACGACGATGAGGAATACAGCGACGATGGAGATTGCTACTCCGATGATGACGATTCAGAGAGCCGTGTTCGCATAGTCTCCGAAAAGGTGGACAAGAAGTACACCATCGACAACATCGGCGAGGTTTCAATGCAAGTCAAGTCCCATACTAAGCCGGCCGAACGACTCACGGCCGGATGCCGTGTCTTTACGCTCGAGAACGGCGAGTTCAAGGATGGCGAAGTATACGGCACTCTATTTGCGCATGTTATCAAGAACGACGACATGACTGGGCTGAAGGAGCTGCTGGATATGGCGGAGCACTTCTCCGAAGCTCCGAAGGCAGGCGATGAGGAGAGGAAGTCGACCTTCACTTTCAAGGACGACGATTTCATCTTGGCTGTCAAATCTGGCAACACTCAAGCACTTCGTCAGATTATCAAAAAGACGGGTGCTGGTGTGCCACTAGACAGTCTTGTCAAGAAGAGCGGCGTCGAGGTGAAGCAGAAGCCTCGATACTACCAAGGCTTGACTGTGTACGGCAAAAAGAGGTTTGTTAGCATTACTCTCACGCGTTAGAAACGGAGCTAATACCAGGATCGCAGAAATGATTGGGCGACCGCCGGACGCAACATGGTAGTGCGAACCTCGGGTGTTCAGACGCCGCCTCTCCTGCACGCTGCGCTCGGTGGCCGGCTCGAGTGCGTCGAGTTCTTCTTGAGCGACGTTCCACACCGTCTGTATAGCGAATTTGCAAAGACGAAGCAAGCACGAGAGGACTCGCGCTTGAAGCACCTCATGGATGCCCCTGGCGGGTTCAACCGCGCCATCTCGAAGTGGCTCGGTGCGGACAGTAAGCATTGCCTCCTCGACCCGTGTCGCCAGACTTGAGTTAACAAATCCGCGTTAGACGAGCTTGTTCTCCACTGTGCTGTGATGGCGAAACCAAGCCCGGAGGCAAATGATCTTGTGGAATACCTGGTCGAGACTTGTCCCGGCTCCTTGGAGAAGAAGGCGGCAAGCGGATGCACTCCGCTGATGATTGCCTGCCAGCTCGGGCGCATCGACTTTGCCAAGATCCTGATCGCAGCTGGCGCAGACCAGTCTACCAGAAACGACATGGGCGAAAACATCATCCACGCCATGATGCAGCCCGACAGCCCCGTCTGCCGTACCCGGACACTGCTCAACCTCGTGGACTCCGACCTGCGCAAGCACCTGTTTCAGCAGCGCCGCAATCTCCGGGAGAACGGCACGACGCCGCTGCACGCGTGGATCCTGGCCTACAGCGGCCACAAGTACAACTCCGCGTCGACCAGGCAGGTGGCGGCCATGCTCCAGCTCATCCTCGAATACTCGGGCGGCGCGGAGCTGGACATGCTCAACGGCGCCGGCGACACGTGCCTGCACACGGCCATCGCGCAGGGCCAGCTGGCCGTCGTCCGGCGGCTGGTCGACTTCCGGCCGCAGCTGCTGTACCGGGAGAACGCCGTGGGGCGGACGCCCGCCGAGCTCGCGCACGACCGGC
>LUFD01000357.1:0-19103 GCA_003025255.1 Cordyceps pruinosa
CCCACCCTCCCCTCCCCCGGCTTCTCCCTCCCGGCCGTCCGGTCACGCACGTTCGACGCGCGCCCGGCAAGCCTGCAAGCCTGCCCAACCGGCCATGTGAGGATGGCGCAAATGTGGCACGACATCAAGCACGGGTTTCAGCCTCATTTCCGTCCCATTGGCGCTTCACCGGCCGCGGAGATTTTTGATTTTCTTTTTCCTTTTTCCTTTTTCTTCTCCCCTGGCCAATCCCGTGCCGCCGCGGGTGGTACCTGGCAGCAGCCCACCGCTCAAGCAACTTCCTCCGGAAGCTTGTCGCCGCTCAGGCAATATTGCGGCCTTTTGCCTGACGCCAAGTCGCCTTTCGACAGGTTGAAATTTGCCCTTTCACAACAGGCAGAAAAGGCGATGGGGCTGGGTTGCTCGCCTCACGGCAAACACCACTATGGAAAAAGTTTTCTTCACCGTCGCGTTGTACGGGCGTCAGGCGCCAGCTTATAGAGTGCGTACATATATAAGAGTAGATGGCCGGTCAACTATGCGGCAGCGACAGAATCATGCACAGTAGACATGAGGACGAATACACAAGCAACTTTTCTCAAGATTGACTCCCTCAAGGAAGAGACAAAGTAGGCATTCTACCATCATCGAACCCCGACTCCCCATGCTAAGCCCTGTCAGCATCCCCCAGAACCAACAGCCACCCTGACCATGTCCGCCGAACAACACCGCCTCACCATGCTCGGCGCCCAGATCGCCCAGATGCACCAGGAGCTGGACAACTGGAGGCGCCACGAGCGAAACGTCGCCGCCCAGCTGGACGCCGCCATGTTCAGCCTGCGCCAGTACACCCGCCGCGGCCAGCTGCCCGACCCCATCGTGTCCGCCGCCGTCAACAACCACTCGCAGGCCCTCAACCTGATCCGCCAGAACATTGCCACCCTGCTGGTCAGGAAGCAGGCCGCCGAGGCCGAGCACATGGAACTGACGCGGCGGGTCAGAAGTCGCGGATACTAGGGGGGGAGGGGGAGGAGAGAGGAGAGGGGAGAAGAGAAAAGGGAGGGGAGGCGGAGACGCCGCGTCGCATATGTAGTGAAGGAGAATTTGGAACAAAGGAAAATGGAAAAAGCACGGGGCATATCAGTCGGTAGATAGCGCATATGTATATAATAGACACGCGCCTTGAAAGACTACAAGTCGCTCTCTTTACTACCGGCTTCGTCTTCGTCCGACGTGGCAACCTCAGATCCGCTATCGTGGCTAGACGGTTGAGACGAGGGCCTGGACGCGTCTGGCTGCCGGGGCAAGACGCTTTCCCTCGGATCAGACAGATACCAGCGCAGCCTGGTCGAGACAACCTCCAAGTCCTCCACATAGGCCAACCACTCGCGCATCCTAGCAAAGCCAGGCTCGAGGGCGGCCCCCGTCCTGGCCAGGAAGAACTGCGTGTACGTATGCTGCTCCATGAACCGCCTGCACAACTCCTTGTAGCGTGCCGGGTCGCCGTCAAAGTACTCGGCGATCAGGTCCTGCGGGTCCCGGCCGCCGTGCAGCGGGCGGTAGAGCCGCTCGAGGAAGTACACGTCAATCAGCGTCTCCGGGTAGCGCAGCGCGCACGCGGCGGCGAGGCGCGGCGGCGGCGCGTCCGCGTCCGCGCGCAGGCGCGCGTGGTACGGGTGCGGCGGCGTCACGGCCTCGAGCAGCTCCTCCCACAGCGAGCCGACCTCGCGCTCCGGCGCGGTGCTGCCGACGTCGAGCAGCCACGGCGGCGGCGCGCACAGCTGCCGCGGCAGGATCTCGGTCCACGCCCAGTTGACGAGGCCGGTGACGTGGCCGTCGTCGTCGACGAAGACCTTGGGCGGCTGGTACGAGCCCTTGCTGAGCGCGAAGCCCTCGTCCGCGCGCCAGAAGCCCGCGTCCGCGCCGTCGCGCACGTACCGCTCCACGGCGTCGAGCGCGAACACCTGCCGCGGGAGCTCCATGCGGGGGTCCGCGCCGGGGCCGTAGATGACGCGCGTCTCCGTCACCTTGCGGAGGAACGCGAGGCGGTCCTGCACGCAGTCCCACGCCGTGGTGAACGCGGGCCGGCCGCGCGCGACGCCGTCCCGGTCCGCGAGGTAGTTTTGCCGCATGCAGAGGGACGGCCCGATGCGCTGCAGGGCGTCGTCGGTCTCGTCCGGGTACAGCGACCCGGTGCTCGGGAAGCTCAGGTTATCGAGCTGCGCCAGCGCGTCCGCGAGCTCCGAGACGAGGCGCAGCCGCTTCGTCCGCGTCATGATCGGCACACTCATCGGGTCCAGGAGCCTCCCCCGGACCCGGTCCGTGATGATGTAGGACTGCGTCTTTGTGGGATCCTTGGTCAAGATGGCGTCTGTTCCGTACGCGTGGACTGTCGGCACCGGGATCGACGTGTGGCGCTGGATATACCTAGAGGCCGCACGGGTGTGAGCTGCGCCAGAGCTTGCGGACGGAAAAGCAGCCGTCGTCGCCAGAGACTACATACCTGATGGTGGCCGCCTCGCTGCGGACCGTGTCCCATTCCCTCCCGGCCGCCGTCGGCAGCGGGATGCGGACCACCCACTCCTGGTCGTCGTCGGGAAACGTCACGTCGACGCACACGTACGTTGTGCCGTACCGCCGCTCGGGCGATGAGCGGCAGAACTTGCCGCCGTTGTGCCGGGCGGCCAGCTCGCTCACCAGTTCTACTCTAATGCTGTCGCAGAAATGCAGGTTGCGGGCGGCGACATAGGCTTCCGTCCAGGGATGGTCGGCGGACGGAGGGTCAGGCTCAGGAAAGGTAGCCATGATGAAAGGCCGGGGGTTGGTCTTGCTTGTGTAGTGACTTTGACCTTGGTCCTTGGAGGGGGCGGAAATGCTGGTATAAATAGTTGGTGGGAGGCGCCTTGCTTTCCCAGGCCGCAACACCAACTCGGAATGATGAGACTGTGGTACGAGGTGAGACGGTTGAGCGTTGGCCATGAACAAAGCCATGACTACGAAACTAGCATGGGACAAAGCAAAGTGTCTTCTGTGCGATTCGGTGTTTTTGAAGATCGTTGCCAATTCTGCTAGCTTGTAGTTGCACAGCCGAGCATTGGAAGGACGCCACGGTGTATCAGTCGCAGGTGAGGCTATCTCGGTGCTCCCAGCAGCATCGACTGTGATGATCGTTCTCTCACGCACGCGAGTGCTGAGTGAGAGGCAAACAATAAAAGATGAACATGAACACCTAGCTGTAGAAGATGAAATTAATTTCCAGACATTATTTTCCTATATCGTGAATTTATAGCTGGTGGCTACTGTGGAGATCACATGCAACCCAAACTAAGCTTCGCCGCCTCCGTGACAAGCATCCTCCTTCTTCATCACCACCGCCGTGGCCATCATGGACCACGCATCGCCGCATCATCGCACGACTCCCATCGCCGCGCGCCACCATGGTCAATGTCGCAGGTAGGAGCAAAGGATGCGCCCCCTGCCGCCGGCGCAAAGTCAAGGTGAGCCGCACACACCGGCGTCTCCCCGTCTCTCTGGAGTTGGTGGCACAAGGACACGCCCGCTGACGCAGGAACCCCCGAAAAGTGCGACCTGGGCTTCCCGCAGTGCCGACGCTGCACTGACCTGCGCCTCGCGTGTCCCGGGCCGCGCGTCGGCGCCTTCTTCGTGCACGCCCACGCCCTCCCGCCGCCTCCCTCGGCCGCCCTGACGGCGTGCCGCGCCGACGCCCTGGACCAGCTCTTCGTCGCGCACTTCATCGACTCCTTCGGCCTCCCGCGGGGCGTCGCCGGCGGGCCCACGTGGCTCGAGCGGCTGCCCTCGTTTCTCGGCGGCGCCCGCGGCGGCGGCGGCGCGCTGGCGACGGCGTCGATCCGCTCCGCGGCCATGCTGAGCTACGGCACCTGGGCGCGCGACGCGGCCGTCCGCGCGGACTCGTACCGCTGGTACGCGAGCGCCCTCGCGCGGCTGGGCCGCTCCCTCGCGCCGCGGCAGCGGCCGACGACGGAGGCGCTGGAGAGGGCCGTCTGCGCGGCCGTCATGCTCATCCACTTCGAGACGTGGGCGGGCACGGCGCGCAACGCCTGGGTGCACCACGTCAAGGGCGCGGCCGCGCTGCTCCAGGCCGCCGGCCCGGAGGCGTGCGGCGGCGGCGGCGGTGCCGGTTTCCTGCCGTCCGTGTTCAGCCACGTCCGCTTCCAGGTGTTCATCGCGTCGATGCAGGAGAACGCGCTGCATGCGTTTGCGGAGCCGCCGTGGCTGGGGGCGTCGTCGGCGGCGCGCCGCGGGACGCTGTTTGACGAGCTGGTGGACGCGCTCTTCGCGGTGCAGCGGTGCTTCTTCTTCGTGCAGCAGAGCGTCGGGTTGGGCGCGGAGCATGGCGGAGAGCTGTCGAGGGCGGTTGGGGTCTTGGTGGAAGAGGCAGCAAGTCAGCTGTCTCGGTGGAACGAGACGTACATGCCATTCCTGCGGCCAGCTTCATGGGTTGACGGTCCTCGCGGAGATGAGTTGGTCTTGCCTGGAGGGACTGACGCTGCAGGGTCTGGTGCTGCAGCCGCGTCCACGCCAGGCCTCCCAGAGGCAGCGCTCGTGTCTCTCTTCCACGCCGGGCGGCTCATCGTCGCTCAGCTCGCGTCCGCGACGGGTGCTGCCTTGCCCGACACGGCGGAGGAAGACTCCAACCGCATTCTGCGAGCGAGTAGCTTCAGCACGCCGAGCAACGCTTCCCCGTCGAGCACCAAGCTCCGACCGTTCATGATGCTGCCGGGGCTCAAGATCGCCAGCCTCTGGAGCCCGTTGCCGGAGGTGCGCGCTCGGGCTGTCGCGCTGCTGCGCAGCGAGCAGATTTTGACGAGCCCAATGGCGGATATTGCACTGACGCCGGAGGGCTATTTCTCGCAGATAGCGAGTGCGATTTTGGAGGCTCCAAAGGGTGGTCTTTAGGCAACTGAATTTTATTTTTCACTGTCTCTAGTCAAAGCAAAATGTGTCCCTGTGTGGTCTGTCCTTCTCCGCATGTTAAGTCTGCGTCCCCCTGACAATGGAAGCAAAGCAATCAGCTTCCTCACCCTCGAAATTCGTCCCTGAACATCGCCGAATAGAAGCAACCCCAATAAACTTTCTTACTCTCGGAACTTGTTCTCTGAACATCCAAGGTCCAGGCCTCGCTCTTTCAACAAGGCATGAAGGGTACCCGATGATCTACTCGTCTAGCTCAATGTTCGCTCGTCCAATTTCCACGCCATTCTGCAGAACCCGATAAACCAGGTGACCCGCGTCATCATTGAGTCTGACATTAATCACACTGGGAACTCGGTAATGGGTAATTCCATCTCGAACCACCGTCTCAGCCTCGTCAGCGGTTGCTTCGGACACCTCAAACATTATGTTCCCGACAGTTTCAAGTCCTAGAATAAGTTAGCAACCTCAACAGCAGAAACTGATTTTGACCCGACTCACGAGGAGACTCGATACTGTCTGGAGCATGATCCAAGTTGCACGAAAACAAAACCAGCTCCCCATGGAAGGGTGGATGTCCAGTGAAATTAGTGTTTATGCAGCAGTTTATTTCCGCGTCTTTGCGGATTGTTGCTCCCTGTATTTGACACGGCCGTTAGTTTCACGTCGTAGCTCGAGGTTGGCAATGAGCGCACCTTGCTGATCTGCCACTCCATGAATCCGGTCAAGTATTTTTGGTTGTTGAAAGCGTCTGTATAGACACGGCGACTATTGCGGTCATAACCGTCGTGCAGACGTTCATTGAATCTGTAGGCTAGGTCGGTTCCGTAATGTCTGCGACACTTTTTCTCACGAACAATAGACCCTTCCAGGCCTCTCAGAACGGCACCGCAAACAATTGCGGACCACCTGAATGATACGTCAGTATAAAAAGGACTCTATAGAACTGAGTCAATAACTTACGCTCCAGACATGGGAGTGGTGAGACGAATCCCATTTTCCTCGCACCAGTCCTGGATGGACTCTCGCAGGTAGGGCGATGCGGCAAATCCACCGACGAGCACAACAGTGCTAATGGGCGTCTCTCCCTTTTCCTTGGTTCGATAGACTTGGTCATCGATTAAAGCGAGAATTTTCTTCACAACTGGGTCATACAAGACTTTGAAGTCTTCATGGGTAAGCAAAATAGACGAGGAGCGCCTCTCGTAAAACTGTTCTGTCTCCGGAGAGTGTTCCAAGTCGGGCATGAACAGTTGGATCCGATGAGCTCGCCGACTGGCGCTGCTGCGGCTGAAATCTTTCTTTCGCTGCTCAAATTGATCCATGAATGCACTGCCGGGACCGATCTGCTCAGGCTCGAGGTCTGCAAAAGCGTCGCCGAACCGCTCAGTCATGAGCTTGAAGAAATTGCGGTCGACATACGTCGCACCACATTTTCCAGCTGCCAATTTATGTTAGCGAAGAGCAATCTGGCCCAACGGCGGCAGAAATGGGAATACTTACCAATGCCCACTGCAATTTCTCGAAGTTTGAGCAACGGCTGCACTTCCTCAACCTCGTAGGTAGTGATGTCCTTTGTCAGTCAGCACGAGTGCACTCAAGCTTCCGTTTCGATGCTGGGTCACTTACCACGGTTCCACCACCACAATCGCAGACCATCACTCCGGTGTTCTTCTGTAATAACAGTCAATACAGGTAAAGGAATGTTGGGAACGCGGCGCCCTTACCTGAACAAAGGTTTCCAAGCGGTGAAGGCTAGACTTGAGAGTGTACTGGGCTGCCGCCTCAGGCTCAGAGATCAACTTGACCTCATCAATACTTCTACTTCCAAAACCTGCAGCCACGGCTGCGGACTTGGTAAGAAGCTTTGCAGTCTCACTCCAAGACGCAGGGACCGTGAGCCAAAACTCGACTGGCAGCTCGTCAAGGTTCATTGAGCCAAAGAGCTCTTTCTTCGAATTCTCGAACATGCTGTAAAGCTGCTTGAGGTACTCCGTGGCGACATATTTGGCGGTTCTGCCCTTTGGAAGACGCATCATGTCGTTGGTGCTTGCGTCGTAAATGTCACAGTCGTCAAAGTCGGACAGCAGAGCAGATTTGTCCAGCAGCAGCTTAGTCAAAGCGCACGACCGCATACCGGGCTCGATTTGGTAGCCCCAAGCAGGAGAGTCGAGCTCTGGATTCTCCTCCGGGAACGCAATTCGAGTCGGCGCCTTGACGCTGTGCTCGGCACTGTGGGAAAATGCACCCGGGTACTTGGTCCAAGGAACGATGTCCTTGAAGTCAGCAGCAGTGGAAAGAGCAAAGCTGAGACCTGTATTTTGTAAGCAAAATGTTTCCAGAGGTTTAGGAGTGCATGAGTCTCACCAGAGTAGGTCGTGCCATAGTCAAGGCCAACAATGAGCTTGATTCGGCAAGCCGCAGAAGCCATCGTGATTCTCTTTGGTGATGTTTCCAATGGTGCGAGGGGAGGTTTGAAGAGAGAACTCAAGAACTTGGATGTCATCGAAAGGTAGGCACGAGAGCTCAGGGAGATAAAGGAAAGTTTGTGTTAGGAAAGCAGAGGTCACCAGCAAACGGAGCGGTCCAGTGAATGCGCCCATTTCTGAAGTGCGTGTACACTTCCGAAAAATTTTAATGAATTTTTTTTTCACAGCCCAACAACTAAACGTCTTGTAGTTCTGCACTGATCGCCGATTGCGGCGGCGAATGAAGCAGGAACCTTTCACTCACTTGCTTCCGGATTCCCCTTGCTCTCAATCTTACACTTGTGACTCCTCGAGATATCGTGAAGTAGGATATTTTGCTTCGAAAATTAAGTCGTTCACAGGATCAATTTCAGTTTTTTCTTTGCGCGATGGACAATATCGACGCGCCCCAGCAGCAAAATGCCCAGACGGAGGCAGCCCCGAGACCTTCACCAGGCTCTTCCGGAGAACAAAGAGACATCGAGCAGCGGTCCGTGGAGACGAACAGCAAGATCCCAAGTTTGGGTGACGCGTTGCCTATTGCAACACGAATTGGCTCTCACGTAGGCTCCTTGGTGTCTCTTTGGAATCGCGCAACGACAGTCACACCAGCTCTCCCGCGGCCAAATCCTGCATCAGAGATCACAATTCTTCGAGAGATCCTTGGCAAACTAGAGACTGAGCATGCCGTATTGAAGAAGGAGTTTCGACGAAGAGATCACCGCGTCCAGTCCCTCGATGGCACAATCAAGCGCATCAACAAGCGGGCTGCTGATGAGGTCCAACGCCATTCCGAGGAAGCCAAGGAGTTGCAAGACACGATTGAGAAGTACAAAAACAATTTCAAAACATCCTCAAATCTCAACGACAACCTTGAGAAAAAGGTTTCGGAGCTTGAGGCTCAGCTCAGCAAAGCTTATTCCCAGGCCATGTCGACTTGGGCTCAAGATGTGTCGCGCGACATGCCGGACGACGTTATCAAGACAACTATCGGTTCTTTCTTCCAAGGTGACTTTTTTTCTTGGTGTGCCGACATGTGCGCCTCGGAAATTCTTTGGGACGAAAATCATCAGGACACTCTGTACCGCTGCAACCTGGTCAACACAAGTGGCTCTTACAACTCAGCTCCCGCACATTTGCGGTTCAAGTATTCAGCTGCGGATGGCAGCAGTGCCTTGGTCCTCCTTCAGGCCGCCTTATCCCATTACCTTGTCGACTTGTTTTTGCTCAACCCATATTTTATTGCCCCCGGTTATGGAGACACCTTACGGAGTATTGAGTGCCATTTTGCTGAAAGCAAGTACTGCTGGCCCTCTTCATTGCAAAAGCTCGCTGATTTTCTAATACGTTCTCTCAGACTGTTCTGTCAAAATTGCCATAAATTGGAGAGCCAGCACCGTCCGCAACTTGGCAAATTCGGTTTCGCTGGACCGCAAGCACATGGAATCGGCGGCTGGGCACTTTGTCAACATGTTCGGCTTTTTACTTCAGCCCCTGGATGACTCGGCTTTCCAAGACTTGACGAGTCTCTTCACAAGATTTGCAGAGATCTCTCTGAAATTGTGGCAATCGCCGACCCAAATTCGCATAATGAGCATGGAAGAGGTATCTGGCCACGGCTTTGAGAAGGGCTGCGTGTGGCTCGAATGTGAGCCTGTCGTGGCCTCCACGCTTGGCTCACGGCTCCAAGGACGTCCCATTGGTGTTGTAATGCGACCATGCATTCTGTCTTATCCTATTCAGGAGTCCGAGGAGAAGCCTGCCCCGGTCGTTTGGTCAAAAGCCTTGGCATGGGTGTCCCGCGAAAAAGATCCTTCTACTGCGTAAGATTAGGCTGCAATATCTGGGTGTGGTTGGCGTCCTTGTAAGCATTACACAAGTTGACGCGGTTTGGGTTTGGGAGGTTATGAAGGGATATGGATGGTGTGGGAATTCGACCCCGGCGAGGAAGCCAGGGGAATTGCATCGTGCCCGGAGGACCAGGGGCCTGCTCGAGTCTGATTGCTCTTTCGATCCGCGAAGATAAAAAACTAGATGTTCGCTGAATAAATTGATGTTCTCTTGCTTTCGTTGGAGTTTCGGGGCCTGCCCGAGTCGGTCGACGCGACAGGAGACACGCTGCGACAGACTTGCCCCCAGTACAATGCTCAAGCTCCTTACAAGTTTTCCTTGGGAAGTCAGCTTCTCCACGTCCAATTGTATCCAACATGTATTTCATTAATAACAACGCTGACCTTCGGTGCCTCCTCTTGCGCGCTTGAGGGCAAGAGTCATCGTGCACTGGTCTCTCCGGTCATCCTCACCATCAGGCTTGACGGATGAACCATGAGCCAGAAAACGCCTCAACGAAGATTTTCCCCTCTAAACTAGAATAAAGAAAGAAAAAAAAATATCTTACTCAACTAATTTGACGCAGACGGCAGACTGGGAGCCAGCGTGACATAAACCACCCGCTCCTGCTGAGCCAAACGTCACGTCGCGGGAAGAGCCTACAGCAATTTCATCCCACCACCTACACCGTGGTTGAACCCCCGTCCTCCATCATCACTTGGGCCAATCGTACGCTTGCGACCAAACTAGCGCGGCCGAGGATGGCGCAGACTCCAAAGAAGCGAGCACGCCCTCGTGGCTGTTCCTCGTGTCGCCCGCGCAGCTCGGCATCGGCCCGCTCCTCGCACGCGTCAGCAAGGCCAGTGAGGTCGAGTAGGACTGACTTCCAGGCTCCAAGCACGATGCCGTGAGTCTGCGCGCCGGGTTCAAGCCTCTACTCCAGGACGAAACCGGTGCGTTGGGAGACAATTCTGCTGCGATTCGAGACTGGCGGCATGCGCCATCTCCGTGCTCTGCTCGAGATCCGTTCACGCCCCTCGCTCTCTCCTTATTCTAACTTCTCTGTTCCGCGCGCAGGTAGCCGGGTCTACGGCGTCTCGCGGCGCGCCGCTCGTCCTGCAACGGTTCCTCCAAGCACCCCCGGTGCTGCCCTCCCACCCAGATCATCAACGTCAGCGCCGTCGACATCGGCGTCCTCATCAAACCACCTCGTCAAGGTCTACGCCATGCGGAGCGCGCTGCTGCAGATCCACGGCATCGCCATGCGGACGGCGTCCGTCGGGAGCCGGGCGAGCAGTATTGGCTTCGCGCTCATACTGGTGGTGTTCGCGGCGCAGACGGGCCTGGCAGGCAGATCGATTGGTGGCTGCGTTGCGCGCAACAACAGGCCCTATCTAACAATATCAAGAGCGTCAGGACGGAGCGCATGGAGGATGTCTTGTAGGACAAGATCACGGCGGTACGGAATGACGAGCTTGGGATTCTGCGTCATTACTTGACGACCTCGTCTGCATATTTACTGCCATCAACCAGGCGACTCCATACCTCGCCGCCTGCACTGCGCTTTTGTCATACGCCATGGCCGGCCAGAAGTTCACCAATCGTTCCATGCTTCGCCTACTTCCAGCTCCTATACCAGCCCGTCACTCTCACCAGCGACCTCTTTGGCTCGGTCCGTTCTTGCGGCAAGACAGGTCATGCTGTGTCAGAAACCCATATCTGCCCACTGCTGGAGCAAACTCACCGGGGCCGACAATTCGCAGCCACTTTGCCTACATACTATGTCTCGCGAATAGCGATGTGCTCTCCGGCGCCGATGGAACGTCCAACTACCGGGCAGCTACTGAGAAGGACAGGGCCAAGGCGGTCCACACCGCAGTACGGGTTGCTGTTGAACGGGAACATGCGCATCGCAGCAGGACATGAGCAAGCATGGTTCATTAAACTTAATATCCTTCAACTCTTACACAAACAGTCATAGAGGATCGTCAAGGGCAGTCATATCGTTACTACGCACGCGGGGACATTTCTCGGGCTACGCAGTCGGCGTCCCAACCCAATGCCCCGTCTCCTTGATCCGCTTCACCGCGCGCTTCATATCCTCCATGTTCTTCTGGTGCTTCGTCTGCCGCATGCTCAGCGGCAGCAGCGGGTACACCGTGGCCAGGCCGTACGTGACGGTGCCGAACAGGGCCCTGCTCGCCGCCGTCGGCTGCAGGTCGTACTCGCGGGCCAGCCGCGGCGGCAGCACGTTGGCCGTGACGAGGCGCGCCAGCGGCAGCAGCGCCGCGAGCTCGAACGGCAGGTTCTCCGGCCACAGCAGGTCCTTGCACAGGCTGCGGGCCTCGTCGGTGATCTCGAGCGTGGCGATATTGTGGTCCCAGTACGCCCAGAAGGCGTCGAGGCTCTCGGGCCACATCTCGGGCGGCATGCGCAGGCTGGTGCCGTAGACGGCCGTCTCGCGGAACAGCGCCTCCTGCTTCTCGCGCGGCAGCTTCCCGAGGATGAGCTCGTGCACCACGACGAGCGACACGAAGAGCGTCGCGGCCGTCCACTTGTGCAGCTCCGGGTCGTTGGCGTCGTAGCCCTCGCCGTGCACGGGCGCGTGGTACTTGTGGATGACGGAGAAGATGGTCTCCTTGTCCTCGGCGCTGCCGTAGACGGCCGCGTTGATGAAGCGCAGCGTCGTCTGCAGCCGGTTGGCCACGCGCGTCTTGAAGTTGGAGCGCTTGTAGCTGCCGATGGCGAGGCCGGGGTGCGCCCACTGGCAGAGGATGGCGAACTGGCCGCCGAGGACGAAGATGTCGTCCACCAGTAGCTCGCGGAGCAGCGTCGGCTCCTCAATTGTGTCGTAGATGTGAGGCTTCTTGTATTTTGTCTGCGTGGCGGTGGCGGCAGCAGCGCGCGCGCGCACGGTGGCGGTATCGGCAGTCATGGCTGAAAGGAAGCAAGCAAGTGCGTGATGTATGGGTTAGGTAGGTATGTGGGGGACAACAATAGAAACCCTGGGCAGAGGAAAACCTGGGGAAGTGGAAACTTATGAACAAAATCTGCACTAGACTTCTCCCTAGAGGCAGTTGGCACGCATAAGGAACCACGTTGCAACGCTTCCTTGGGCGCGTGATTCGTTCGGCTATACCACACGGGAGGCGGCCAGCCAACTGCATCGCCAACGGCTTTCCGGGGGAAATAAGTGCCCCGCCTTCCACGGCGCGGGGGAAGCAGAGTTGACACTGAGTGGCGTTTTGCATGTGCTCGGGCTGACGATCCGTTGGTAGTGGCCTTCTGTATTCCACTTCGGTATGCGGAGTGAACGATGATTCCGTCCCATATAGCCGATAAAAAAAAGTGCACTGTCCTCGAGAAGCCCCTTGCATACTTTATCGGATTGTGCTTCCATCAAGGAATGAGAACGCCTCGAACATGTGAGACATGTGGCACTCGGTTGACTAGCCGCGGGGAAACGGCGGAAACAGACTTCTTCAAACAGCTTCAGGGTACTCCGTGCCAAGAAAGGGCCTCCGCTGCCGTTGCCTTCTAGCCACCCTTCCCCAGACTGCCCGCTTCTTTGTAAGGCTTGACGTGTGATGTGATAATTCTGGATGGCTCGTTCGGCTTTTTGTTCCGAAAACATGATGAATTATGGCGCTCCTTGCTACTTGGGGGAATATGCTGCTCGCGTGGATTATATGCAATGGAAATGAAAAATAAAGCCTCTCAATCTTCCTCGCTCCAAAAGGTCATTCTCTTAGCCCAACTCGGCTCGGTTCTCAGCTGTGCCAACGGCGTTGGATGGCGAAAGTTCGACTGCTTGGTCGTGGTGCTGTCCGGCACTTGCAGGGCCTGGACTAACAGGGCTGGTCGGAGAGGCAATGGGACCAGGTGATGTGCTCAAGCCGGGAGAAGGCTGCCCCCAGCTCGCATACCCCGATCGGTGCGGATCATACGGGCTTTGTGACGGCTGAGGGTATGGCTGAGGAGAGCCCTGGTAATGCTGATAGGCCATGCTTGGATCGTAGACGGGGGATCCTCCCTGCGGATGGTATCCAAACGGCGAGCCCTGGCCAGGCGGGGGGCTTTGCTGCGGCTGCTCAAGCATGGGCTGGGCAGCGGCGGCTGCGCTAGGACTGTTATCGGCGGAGCTCTTCTTGCGGCTGCGCATAAAGAAAAAGATGGCCGCTCCGATAATAGCAAGGCCGCCGACGCCGCCGACAGCACCGCCAACAATAGCACCGGTGTTGCTCTTCTTCTCGTTGGTGCTGCTATCCCCACCGCTGCTGTTTGTGCCACTGCCCGACGCCGGTGTTGTGGTCGTAGATGAGCTCCTGGGCGTACTCGTCGACGTTGAGCTCGACGTAGTGTCAGAGGTCGTTTTCAGAAAGGGGTTCGTCGTGTAAATAATCTGCCCTGTAAGGCTCGTCGCACAGCCCCAAACTCCAAGTGACATCGAAGATACCAACAGAGTGTGGAGCACACAGTTCGGCGCAGTACGATCGAAGCTAGGGCGCATGTTAACTGTCCGTACGAGAAGTCAACAGATCCCGCGGAGAATTCAGCCCTCGAGTTGCGCTTGGACTTACCAGCATGCCATTTGACTTTCGCTCTTAAGCTTATCCGGGGCACAGCTTCCTCTCAGGGAATCTGAGAACGCGTAGCAGCCTGTGAACATGCTGCTGCAAGTGGTCCCGACCGCGCAGCAGGCGGCAAACTTGGTCCCATATCCGCACGTGGCCGTTGTTGCATAGCACCGTAGGGGGTAGCCTGGATGTTGTTAGGCCATCGGTGTGAAGAGAAGATCATGACAGGTGCAGCCGACCATCTGAGTAAAATCCACAGGTATCTGTATTTCTATCATAGGCATCAGCGCGGCCGGCTAGACCCCGCGAGTCTGGGATAGGAGAGTCTGTGATTCTCGGAGAGATGCCGAGTAAATAGCTGGAGGCGACAGCAGCGTGTGTTGGTTCGACACTGTTGGGAGATTTGGGAACATAGGAGGCGGCGCTAGGCTGGACTGCGACGACGAGCAGCGAGCCCAACGCAGCCCAATGCGACCACATCGCGGAGAAGTTGGGAGGTGTTGATGACCGTAGACTGTGTGAGTGACCTGTGGTACAAGTTGTCCACGAGATTAAACTCTTCGCCACTCAACCTGCCGACGATCTCGGCGCGTTGCTCCTGGTTGCTTGAGACTTGCATGCGCAAAAAAAAGTCTCCGCGAGGGGAAGAGAACGCGGGTGAGGCCGATGGTGAGCAAAGGGACCTGCAGGTTCTCCTCGTTACGCCTGAGCCTGACAAGAGGCAGCTTTGCCCCTTTGGGTCAAGCCAGCGGGCGGGCTGAACAGCGGTCGCGAGCCTAAAACGAGCATGGCCAATCAAGACGGGGGAGGCTTTTCAGCTTCACCAAGAGTCAGCACCCAACAAAGGGCTGCAGTGCGAAATTAGCAACCATAGTAGCCTTACTGAGCCTCTCATTTCGCCTGGTGGAGCTTGTGGAAGGCTATGAGATTGGTAAGAAAGTGCGCTTCAGATGGCAGGCGAAAGACACATAGTAATAAAGACGGCGTCCAGCAAGTAATAGACTGATTCAAAATGGCTCGGGAAGACTGGTATCGCGATGCTGCGTGGCAAGTTGCCAAAAAAAACTGTCTGCAGACGCTACACTTCTGCGTAATTTCAAATTGCAGCTTGACCGTCAACCTCGCAGCTTCACGGTGGTGGGTGAACCTGCGCGTGACCGAGTCGCCTGCTTTTCTGTAGCTCGATATTGGCATTTCATGCGATGATTATGCATTAGGTTGCTTCAAGGCCGCGCCCGTGGGTGCGAACAGCGTGAGCGGAGGGAAGGTTTTCCTCCCCCACCACGGCCAGCGTCTTGTAGAAATGCGACATTGCCCATTTGCGACGCGTTCTGCGTATGTATGTATGTACCTCGCCCGGCTCCGACGGGGCAACAGGAAATCTCGGCCTAGTATGGAGCGGGTCGGTCTGAATTGACTCGCATGGATTGTCTCATAGTTTGAGCACCGGTGGGCGGCGATCTGACGGGCGATGTGCGCAAGGACCCGAACAGGCTTCGTTATGCCTTCGATGCCAGCAGACTGCTGGAAGAGTCTTGATGACGGCGTCTGGCCAACTACTCCAGCTGTGACGTGAAACTTGGCTTTATTGAGTGCGGCAGATCAAAAACGAACGGTCTTTGACGCAGTGAGTTCCTGTCAGGCTGAAGGCTTGGGCCCAGTTGGACGGCGGTTCCAGGTCGAGGACTCCATACTCCGCAGTGAGAAGCCAAGGGTGCCAAGCCTCCGAAATGGGGTGAGTTGATGAAGAAGACGTTCGTTCCCGGCAGTCAAGGCAGGCTCAATTCTCTCTAAGAGCCGTAATTGAATGAACTTTTGCAAGCCACTTGTAAGAGTATTGAAGCCTGCATACGGTATCAGGCCGCATTGAGTACATGGGCTGCCCGTTTCGTGGCGAATGCGAGGCGGCTCGGAGTATGGATGGGAGGTCGGGAGAGTCAATTGCAGGGCCTAGGCATAAAGGCATTTGCCGTAAGCCAATATCAGCGTTCCGACTACCCAATTCGTCGACGTTGGAAGGTTGCAGTGCGTCAGGTCGGCAGGTCGGCGTAGCAGAATGGATCTGAGCTATTGCAATCTAGGTCGCCATCGATGCAGCGGAAGCTTGGTCCGCGTCGCAGGGGTCGGATCAGTTGGCGGGTGGGCTGGGTGAATTTCGAGAAATATATTGTTTTCAGCTGGAGGATGACGCGGGATGGAATTGGGGCAATGGCAATTGAGAGCATGGGTTGATGCAGACGGGGCAAACGGGTTGGGGGAGGGAAGCTTCAACAACGGAGAGGGTACGGCAGTGGGGGTCAGTAGGTCAGGTATTTCTGAGCCAATCCTCACGCAATTACCATAGATTGCCGCTCGGCAGTACCTCTGTACCTCAGCACTGCACTGGGGAGAAAACGCCTCGGGTAGGCAAAGACTGAGTAAAGAACCGGACAATTCAATTGAGGCATTGCGTGTTCGGATGGAGAGGACCTGGATTTTTCGGCGTCTGCCTGCTCTGTCGTGCGCTCCTCCGATGGCTGCATGCCTCGGAAGCTCGCCCGCCGTCCTGCCTTGTACCTCAGGTACAAACATTTCTCCATCGTCGCTCGCCAGCCAAACAACGTCGCATCATCCTCGCCCCTTCAGCTCTCATGCCGTTCAATCAATCCATCAGCTCGGCTTGGCCATAAGCTCAGCCCGACCATGCCCCGTGGCAGATCCCGGGCCAGGACTTGGCATCAGCACCGTTTCAGCGGTTCCTGGCCGAGCGCCCCGGCCCGCACGCGCCCCTCCGAGATGCATCAGACGACCGCCCGCTCTGCATCCGTACCATCTAGGCGTGGACGCAGACATGGACGCACCTGAGGATGGGCCTGCAGATAGACCTGAACATGCCAAGGTGGCAAAGACACCTGCAGGTGGTAAGAAAAACACTGCCGCACCGGCCACGAGTCGCGCGCAGACGGCTGGTCACATCTCGCCGCTCATATTGATTACTATGCATGCAGACGGGCCCGGCCAACATTACCACCTTCCATATTCGTTATCCAGCTCTTCTCTCGCATTCAAGATTTTTCTCGGCTTCGTACATAAAGCTGGGATGTCTTCTCACTTTCTCTTCAGTCTCCTCTCCCAGACCAGCAAAGCGCATCGCCCATAGCTAGGCCACCTCTTCCTCCCGAGCATCAATTCTAGCTCCAGAAAACCCTTCTCCTCTTATCTTGCAAAATGGCAAAGTTCACGTCTCTGGCTATGCTGGCTCTGGCCGGCTTGGTCGCGTCTCAGTCGCCAACTCCTACTCCTACACCTACTCCCACTCCCACGCCTACTCCGACGCCCGTTCCTACGCCCACCCACAAGACCGTGCTCGGCGGCTACACCATGCTGTCCTGCTGGGCGGAAGGCAGTACCCGCGCCTTGTCCGGTGCCTTTACGGCCGATGACGCCATGACGCTTGAGAAGTGCATGGCATTCTGCAAGAACTACAACTACTGGGGCACGGAATACGGCCGCGAATGTAAATGCTCCTCCGCTCCAGACCGCTCGTCCCAGCTAACCCATCTCAGGCTACTGCGGCAACTCGCTCGGCGCCGGCACCAAGGCTGCGCCGCTTGAACAGTGCAACATGGCTTGCGGCGGGGACCCGACCGAGTTCTGCGGCGCCGGGAACCGCCTCGAGCTGTACTCGACCACGGTCCCCGTCAGCACGCCCACGGGCACTCTCGCGCACAAGCCAACCATTTCGCCGTACACCATGGTCGGGTGCTGGGCCGAGGGCGCCACCAACCGGGCCCTCAACAACGGCGGCACGTCGTCCCCGGCCATGACCAACGAGAAGTGCGCCGACTACTGCAAGGCCTTCCGCTACTTCGGCACTGAGTACGGCACCGAGTGCCACTGCGGCAGCTACCTCGCCGACGACTCCAAGGGCGCGCCCCTCACCGACTGCAACATGGTCTGCTCGGGCGACCAGTTCCAGTACTGCGGCGCCAGCAACCGCCTCGAGCTGTACATGAACGCCGCCATCCCCGGCGGCGCCCCCGAGCAGCCCCCCGCGGTGGGCGACTTCGCCCTTGTCGGGTGCCAGACCGAGGGGAACGGCACGCGCGCGCTGTCCGGCCCGTCCACGGCCGCGGACAATCTGACCAACGACGCGTGTGCGACGTTCTGCAAGGACTACGAGTACTTTGGCACCGAGTACGGCAGGGAGTGCTACTGCGGCCATGCGCTGGCGTCGTCGTCGGCGGTTGCGCCCAAGGCCGAGTGCGGCATGCTGTGCGGCGGTAGCAACGTCCAGTTCTGCGGTGGCTCGAACCGCCTGTCGGTGTACAAGAAGAAGGCGCCCGTGACGCCCCCGCCGCCTCCCCCGCCGAAGCCGGCCGGCCGCCGGGCCGCCAAGCGCCGTGGAACCGAGTAAGACGTTACCGTTTTGATGTAAATGTGCGCTACGTAATATAGGCATAGACTACAGAATTTACATGGAGAGTGCTTTTATTTTCGTTTTGTCGTAGACTGATCAAAATTGGCCAGTGCTTGCCGCTGCTTCTCAACAAGAGGCCGCTGCGTCATTACGGTTGTAGGCGGCTGCAGTGGAAAAGTGACCCCACGTCAAAACGCGTCGCGAGCCGTGCAACTTCACCCGATCAAACGAACATCCGCAAGAACCCAAATCCGTGTCTAAAGGGCAAATATAGAGAACGAAAAATGGCCGACACGATAGAAGACGACAGAGACGTAAGCCAGGCTTCTTCTTCACCCTCTCACACGCGGGACGGCCGCTGACCATTTCTCCTCTTCACGCATCCACGTTTAGCGCCTCAAGTCGGCGCTCTGGTACGCCGTCGGGCAGATCGTCGACGAGGAGTGCCTGCGGCGCAACCGCAACGCGACGCCGCAGTTCATCGGCGCGCTGACCGAGCTTGTCTGGGCCCAAATCGGTACTCTTTCTTTCTTTTGGTCCTCGCTTCGCTCGCTTCTTGTGCATTGATGACGTTCTTCAGCGTACAGCGGGCGTTTTGCACGTCTTTACTGCCGACGCCGTCTTGGCTTACTTCTCAATTGACTTTTGTTTTGTTTTTGTTTTGTTTCTTGGTCCGAGGAAACGAATTACGAGACAATCCAGCCGGCTAACACCCGCGCAGAAAACGTCGCCGTCGACCTCGAGTCGTTTGCCAACCACGCCGGCCGCAGCGTCGTCACCACCGAGGACGTGCTGCTGCTGGCGCGCAAGAACCCGGACCTGCAGCGGCTCATGCAGGACTACATCGACGAGCGCAAGGCGGCACGCGGGCACCGGCCGGCCGCCGCGGCGCCGGCC
>LUFD01000359.1:13991-33820 GCA_003025255.1 Cordyceps pruinosa
CGGCGACACAGCAGAAGAAGACGCCGATGAAGAGCGTCGTCACCTTGAGCATGGCGAGGAAGGTGGTGCGCCCCGTGCCGGCGTGGTAGATGAGCAGGCGCTCCGGAATTTCTGATGGGGGACAGGTCTTGTCGTCAGTACCGATGGAGGCGCGTGGCCGCCGAACGTTCGGGGGTCATACCAGGGCTTGCGTTTGGTTTGGGGGCCGCGCCGGCGGCGGCTTGCCGCTTGGAGACGGCCTCGGCGATCCTGGAGGACTGCGACGACGGTGCCTTGCTGCTGGAGTAGGCGCAGCGCAGGCGCAGGAGCACGGCGTGGCTGCCGCCCCTGGGCCGAAGGAGGAGCCCGGCGTACTGCGTCGCGGGAGTCCGGACGCCGCCGGGACACTGCCTTGTGGCTCGGAAGAGCATCTGCGGGGCGGCTGCTATGAATGGGCGCGTCATGGCGATGGCATGGGCATGGCTGTGATGAGGGAGGTTGTTTATGGATGTATGGGGGAGGTGAGGTTGATTTTTGGTGGAGCAGATTTGAAGCTGGCGCTGGCAGGGTTCATCCAATGCGGCCCTCGATCGGGATGTTGACATGCGTGCTTTCACGGTAAATATTGTGCATTCTGTATCTTATTATAGCTTCATACATGTCGCCGCCACCGATTTTTCATCGCGATTAAACCACATTCTTGGTCAGCCACTCCTTCCACTCCTGCTCGCCCCAGGCCGAGGCAATGTTCTGCACCACACCGTCAAAGACGCCCGTGGGCGTGACGTGGACGCCAATCAGCCTGTTCATCTTGGTGACGACCTTGAGGTCGTCGGTGACGCCGTTGCCCACGTTGAGCATCGCGTCCTCGCTCTGCGGGCGCTCCTCGGGGATGGCGAGCAGCTCGTAGACGCGCGCCTCGTCGACGCCGTCGAGCGCGCCGGCGATCCTGGCCAGGCGGCGGTAGCTGTCGTTGCGCGTCTCGTTGACGATGCTGATGTCGAAGAAGCTCTTCTGCGCGTCGAAGAGGGCGGCGCTGAAGTCCCAGAAGCGGGCGGGCGCGACGCGCAGCACGGCGAGGGCGGCCTCGTGCATCAGCGTCGACTGCGGGTGCCACGGCTGGACCTGCTGGCGGAAGACGACGGCGAGGCCGCGCGCCCAGGCCGGGTCGGCGCGCACGAGCGGCTCGACGACGCCGCGCAGCGTCCGGAACAGCTTGGCCGAGTACGGGCAGCAGTAGTCAAAGTAGATCTCGAGGGTGTGGGTGGCGTGCGGCACGGACGAGGCCTCGACGGGCGGCGGCGCGAAGAGCAGCTTGTGCCCGGCGAACTTGGGAGGGAGAGCCATGGTTTTGTGTGTGCGCAGGTTGCGTGCAGCGCGGTGGAGGAGGACGAGGATGAGGAGAAGGATGAGGGGTTGCGGATGTACATATGGCCCGATGGCGTCATGGCGATGGCTGCAAGGTGATTTCGCCACCACCAAATTATAAAAACCACTAATAAAAGCAGCCAAACCAGCTAAACTAGCTAAATGAGCCAAACCAGCCAAACCAGCCAAAACACCAAAATAAGCCAGCCAAAATAGCAGGTGGCGCCGCCTCGCCTTGCAGCGGGGTTTTCAGATGCTGAGCCGTCCCAGCTCGACAGCCGGGTTCTGGATAGTAGCTCGGGGGGCGCCTGAGACAACAGTTGACGACGACCTCATCACGGAGATCAATCCTATCGTTCTCACGTTGCTGCGCAAAATTGATGCCCGGTAGCTGGCAAGTTTCTGACAGCCCTTCTTCTTCGAACAATGCGGCCGTCGGATATGAAGCAGCCCTTGATGAGCCATCAACGCAGTCATCTTATGCTTGGCAAATATTAGCAACGGTTTTATTGGGCCAAGACACGAGCCTCCTAGGAAATGCAAAAGACAAAAGTACGGCAAGCTGCATGCCTGGTCAGCACCAGTTGGGTGTCTGTCCGACGCAGGCTACGAAATAAGCTTAATTGGACCTGCACCTCCCACGCCACCAACACAACACAACACCATCACGACAACGCAATCCCCCCATCCCAGAGACCACCATTGGCACACCTACACCCCTCGGCTCGCATCTGTTTCCAGCTGCCCAGCCCGTCTCGTCCCAAGTTTCTCCCCCACGCAACCTCGAGATGGCTTCAGCTCCAACCGACTCTACAGATCCCTGTAGGAAGATCCCAGAGTTCGGGCAACTAGTCTTCGGGACAGAACGGCGCTGAACCATATCTCTCCACAGTGGCGCAGCCTTGGCCATCCGGTTGCCATCCCAATTCGCAAACTTGCTCTTTTGGCCCTTTCTTACTTGCTCTCTTCTGCTGCCTCCCCCCGACGACGCCTGACAAACTGCAACCCTCCTTTGCAGGTCTAAAAGGCTTCGACAGCCGAGCACGCACGCAACGCAATCCCCCCGCCGGATAGCCTTCCATAAGAATGATTTGCCTCTCCAAGGCGGACGAGTACGCCCTGCGTCACCTGTCCTTCAACCAGAGCCCGCCTGCTCTCTCGCCCGGCCAGACCACCTGCGAGGACCTCAACGGCATGGCCAACCTCCGCGAGCACGTCGCCGCCGACCAGGACGACGGTGGTGGTGGCAGCGCCGGCCTCCTCGGCGCCGACGCGCATGACGAACGGCTGCAGCACGCCTCGCGCTCGCCCGGGCCGGTGCCCAAGGCGGTGGAAGCGGGACGGTGGTTGAACGGTATGACGCTCCAGAATCTCGCGCCATTGACTCGCGTCCGAAAAGGGTCGTGAAGATGTGGCATAGCCCGCTAACTCTTCACCTCAGGACCATCCCTGTCTTCTCGCGCGGCGGCCGCTGGCGGTGACGGCCATGGCCCCTGCGCTCCAGCATCTCTTTCTCAGCGTACCCGATACGCCTGGGGATGGGTAGCCTGGATCTCCTCCGTTCTTGTTGCTTCCTCTGTACTCTCGTCCCTCCGGGGACCCTCGGCCCCTGCCGCTGTCCCGGCGTCGCCCTCGTCTCCCGCCGCGTCTCTCCACGAGCCGGCACTGCTCTTCCTCAATGACACCGCCGCCGCCGCCGCGCCCTCCGCAGCACCACCGCTCCTCCGCAAGCGCTCGACCTGCGCGAGCGGCGGCGTCGGCGGCGACGACTACGACCTGCCGCTGCACGTCGGCGCGCTCTTCGTCATCCTCTTCGTGTCCTTTACCGGCTGCGCGTTCCCGCTGCTCGCCGCCCGCTTCCCGCGCCTGCGCATCCCCGCCCGCTTCTTCTTCGTCGTGCGCCACTTCGGCACCGGCGTCCTCATCGCCACCGCCTTCGTCCACCTGCTGCCCACCGCCTTCGTCTCCCTCAGCAACCCCTGCCTGTCGAGCTTCTGGACCAAAGACTACCAGGCCATGCCCGGCGCCATCTCGCTCGCCGCCGTCTTCCTCGTGACCGTCATCGAGATGGTCTTCCACCCGGCGCGCCAGATTCCCGCCGAGGATGTCGTCCTCCACGGCGCCGGCGGGCACCAGGGCTGCATGGCCAACGTCGCGTTCGTCGCCGACGAGTGCGGCGACGACGGTGGCGTCCAGCCGCAGCAGCCGATCCGGGACATGGGTCCCATCAACGGACGGCAGTCGAGCGTCGGCCAGAACCTGGCGCAGCTGAGCAGGTCCTTGTCCACTTCGGCGGAGGTCTCGCGGGATCCCTCGAGATCCGCGGCCACCAAGAATGAGGCGGTGCTGTCGTCCGATGAAGACTCGTTTCGGCCGCCGACTCTTTCCTCACAGCAGCAGCTGCGCCGGGATCGGCTGCAGTGCATTCTCTTGGAACTGGGTATCCTGTTCCACAGCGTCTTTATCGGTATGGCCCTGAGCGTGTCTGTCGGCAACGAATTCATCGTGTTGCTCATCGCCATTACATTCCATCGTGAGTCAAGTACAGCATATTTTGCTGCTGTTGCTAACAACGCGCACTAGAAACGTTTGAGGGACTGGCATTGGGCTCGCGCATCGCGGCTGTCAAGTGGGAAAAGCAGACGATTCAGCCGTGGCTCATGGCGCTGGCTTATGGATGCACGTATGTACCGCATTTGCTCTGACGAAGCGCAAGCAGGGCACTGACTCTTGAATATCAGGACGCCAATCGGGCAAGCTATCGGACTCGCCACACACACTCTCTACAGCCCTGATTCCGAAGTCGGTCTCATTCTCGTGGGTGTCATGAACGCCATCTCCGCAGGACTGCTCACGTTTGCGTCGCTGGTCGAACTCCTCTCTGAGGACTTCCTAAGCGATGCTAGCTGGCGCTATCTGCGCGGCAAGTCGCGTATCGGTGCCTGCATCCTGGTCTTTCTGGGTGCATTTGGCATGAGTCTCGTGGGCGCTTGGGCGTAATGCTTCAGGTTGGTTTTCTTTGCTCTGGAATCTATTCTATGATTCGGCGGGAAACTGAGACGGCTGATTGGCCGTCTGTGTGCTGCGTTTGGACGTATTCCAACCACGTCTTGCGCTGTAGAGCGTGCCTTTGTTCAGATTCTGAACAGCACATCGAGTACGGAGGATTCAACATCCGGATACAAAATCATTTACATTCTTGCTCGTTTTGGCCCCTCCTGGGCTGAAAAACAAATTATTCAGATATACATTTGCAGCTGGCGTACGAGTCACATGCTCAACCCGCTTAAGTTAGGTTTATATAGAGGCGTTCCATATTGTTCTCCTACCGAACATCATGCTTCAGTATGTATCTCTTCATTTCGATTGCACTACGCAACGGTATTTTTGGTCACCACTCCGCGCGCAAATTCTCCAAATGTGAGATGCTGCTCGATGTCTACCTCCTCGCCCAGGTTGGGCTGCGTGAAGACGGCAAGCGTGTTGCGCGCAATACGGCCATCACTTACACTGGCCTTGACGCCACGCACAAAATGAGGGACGGCCTTGAACCTGCCGGCTGTGATGCGCTCGAGGGCCTCGCCTGTCTGGAACGCGATGCAGTCGCGCGGGATCTTGACCTGGAAAGTCTCGCCGGTGCGCGACTTGATGTACAGGCCGGCGCTAGGGTCAGGCGACGCGGGCAACTCTGTCAGCACAGGCAGAGATGAGCCGGCGCCGGCGGGGACGGCGGTGCTCGTTTCCCTTTCGTCGATAAACATGGCCGACGTCAGGCCGGTCAGGCAGCCGTGGTCGAGATGTGTGGCACACCAGTCATCCTCGTCTCCGTCGGCGGCATCCTCGCGACCCTGGGGGTAGTAGTGAAGAAGTCGCGCCTTGGTTGTGTTGGAGGTGCTGACGACGTGTTCGAGGTAGCCTTTAGGATAGCCTTGGATCTCCTTCTCGGCGAAGCGATCGCACGCTCGGGCGACGAGGACGGCCACATCGATGATGAGACTGCAAAGGTCTGTCACGGCAGGCTTGAAGCCGGGCAACACGCCCTGGGCAGGCCACAGGTTCGGCGACAAGTACTCGGGGAACGTCTCCTCGGAGAATTCGGCGGTGGGTTTGGCGCAATCAAGAGAGGCGTCAACATAAAAGGCGCAGTTTGCATAATAAGAGCCCTTGAAGGTATCGGCCTTGCCGTTTTTGAGAGTCTCCTTGCCCAGGGACCAGCCGGTGAGGTACTTGGCGTGGGCGTTTTCAAGTTTCTCTGGAGTGGACCAGCGGTTAGCATGCCGTATGATGCTGAGGGGAATGATGGGCGCCTATGTGGGTGCGCTCACGTACCAAGCTCTGATTCGGGGAGATTTCCGAGGTAGGACGCATAGGATAGAGCCGAGCGTCTCAGCTTGGGGAACTGCTCGGGCACATCCTTGACGACAAGGATGCCGAGGGAGTCTGGGCCAAAGGCCTGCTGTAAAGTTTCAAATGAGACATTGCCTGGAGGGGTGTAAGTCGGTCGCGCTAGTGTAGATCTATAATAAAACACGGGGCATTATGTTTGCCGAGAACCATTGTGACACAGGACAAGACCGGATGAACCTACCAGACTGGAGATCCGTGAGAGTTACAGTGACGGCTTGCGCCAGGGCGGCCATTGTGACCAGGGCAGAGTCGGGATGCTATGTTGAGATGGGTGGGAAAGAGTATTGGTTTCAAATGATCGTTTATGAGAGATAAATGACGCAGAATGAACAGGACTGAAGAAATATGCCTGGTTGGTGAAGTACCTGGAGCGGAACCCCAGCCGTTCGACGGGCATGTGGCTGATGGCGGGGGCGGGGCAGTCCGGGCACTCTAGGGCATTTCTGGAAGGGACTAGGTGGCTGATGAGGTGGCTGGTGGCCCCCACACCGTTGAACGCTTAGGTAAGCTCCATGCCGCTTTAGGGACTCGCAGGGGCTACAGGCCATCGGTGTGCTCTTTACAGCACCTACAGCGCCTCGAACCCGCTAAGGCGGCGCCTTTCTGGCAATCTGGAGGTCGCCGGCTTCCGAAGCCCAACAAAGCACACAAAGCACACACACAGTGCAAATAGCAATAAGCTGAAATGCCGTGTCTTCGGTTCGTGAGCTGCGGGAATGGGGTTTCGGGGGGGATAGCATATGATGTCATTGTGTGCGCACACGCCCTTCCGCTTGCCGCTCAACTGAAACTAGCAAGACCTGGAGGTTCTTCATTCCAACGTAATTCATATATTTGCAAAACCGCGCGTATAAGATAAGATAGATGACTTCTGTTTGCCGTTCTTAGCAATTCTCCATGTACAGCTGCCGATGTGCATCTACTGAGACATTCACAAGCCATAACGACAGCGGGAACTGCGATGGTACTTTACACCACAACAAAGTTTACAGCCAAGATACATAAACCTTTACGGAAGGGCCATGCCGAAAACGGTCCGCCTTGCCGCCCGATGAGAGGGCAACTTTCCGGCCGTATCAGAGTACATACTGTCGCCCATTGCGATCCTGAGGTGGTGGTGGGGAAACCGCCCAAGCCGCAACGCCAGGTATTGACGGATTAAGCAGTGGCTGACCGTGTGACTAGGGAGCTGTAGACGCCGTTCATTGCATTGGCTGTATTCTTTCTGTGATGACCCAAAGCTGAAGCGCTAGGCTGTAGTCCCTACCTCCACGGGGTCGTGCGGACAAAACATGGCGCACGGCACCGTTGCAGGCTTGCCCAACCTTGGAACGAAGAAGGCCGTTGAGAAATACGATTTTCAGCTGGACTCACTTACCATTGAATAGGAATATTACCGTACCCTGACTGGCAATGTCATTGACTGGTAATCGCATCCACTGTCCATTGTCGCAAGTTTACGATGACCGTCTTGTACGGCTACAGTGGCATCTTGCAGTACTTTGGATGGGAGCGACGCGCGATTGAACAAGGAGAGTTTGTACAGAGTAGGCTAAAAATAAGCCTCTTCGGAAGGGCAGTGCCGAGAGGCTTGCACTGGAATGCTGCTGAGGGCGCCACCTGGAGCGGCTATAAAAAGGTCTTGGATTACACCACATGCAACTTTCAAACAGCTTCATTATCCCCAGCAGCTATTCTTTAACATAGACATCTCTCCCATCTCAGCACGGTTTTATTAAATAGCAATGTCAGGAGCCGAGGCAATCGCCGTCTTGGGCGCAATCTCTGCCGTCATCTCCCTCGTCGACGCTGCCCAAAAGGTCTACAAAGCCGCCGGCGACGCCAAAGGCCTAGCTCCGGCTTTTAAGGAGGTTGCTGAACGACTGGACCTTGTCAAAAACACCCTGAAGGCGACGCAAAATGACATAGACTCTGGTCATGTGGACGAGGATACGTGCAAGGGCATGAAAGCCGTCGCCAGCGCGTGCGAGACAAAGGCGCAATCCCTGGAGAAGATCTTTCAAAAGGTCCTTCCGGCGCCAGATGCATCCAGGATGGAGCGCTACCTAAAGGCACTGAGAGGCCTTCCCAAGGGCAGCCGTGTCGAGCGTCTCATGGAAGGAATCCTCAAAGATATACAGCTTCTCGCGAGCAGTCGTGGCATGAGAACAGTGACACGAACCGAGATGGACGAGCTCACTAAAGCGATTAGGGAGATGGGAAGTCTTGAACCCTCCGCCGACGACAACATCGGCGGCGAAACTTCCATCAGCAATGTTCATTCTGGCACCGGGGACATCGTGTCGGCGGCAAGGGATGTGAATACCAACCCGGGCTCGGGGAATTTCTACAAGGCGGACACCCAGAATTTCGGCGGCACTGGTAAGAATTAATCTGGTATCACCAGACATGGTTGCCTCAGATTGATAGGATTGATGTAGTCCAAATGCAGAAAGCATCGTTTTTTGTTGAGAAGTTGCAATTGTGTACCAAGTCCATATCAAGTGAGTATTGCTTCAGCCTCTTCAGGACAACCTCGGCTGAGACATCCCGTCGTAGGAGACTCGGAGCTTTGGGAAGCTCTTAAACAAGGTGCGGCCCCTCGAAGATGGCGCTGTGCCACTGCTAATTGCCAAAGGACATTTGCCCATGGAACCGGTTGACGGCAGGCATACCGCACCAGAAAGTGGCGCCGGCTTCTACTGACTACTATGTAGGACACGTCGGCAGCTTGACCAAGATTGAAGAAGGTGAGTGGCCAATTCGTTCCGAGCCCAGTACGCCTTCATTAATTCTAGGCAGCCTGCCTCCAGTCGCCGTTGTTCCCGCGTCTTGGCTATTACCAACGCAGTATCGAGAAGCCGCAAGACGGAACATGCGTGTGGCTGGCGACCAACCCGACATACAAAATGTGGGCGAATTGCGATAGAATAGAGGAGCACTTCGGCTTAGTTTGGATAAAAGGCGGCGTCGGCGTAGGGAAAAGTATTTTGATGAATGCCGCTTACCAAGAAGCCGAATGTCGTTCAAGGACGGACAAGAAAAGCATCACTGCAGCGTACTTTGCCGACCGAGATGGGGAACCCATGGAGCACTCCAAGGAGGGGCTTATCCGCACAACCCTTCTTCAAATATTGCCGAAGCACAAGGTCATGATGGACGATCTTCTTGCAATCTTTGAGACGAGGAATGCTCACCAGGGGTCCTCGTGGGAATGGACGGTGGAGGAGCTGCTCGAATTCATGGAGAAGCACTTGGTCAAGAGTAGCGCGGCCGAGTTCTACATCTTTGTCGACGGCCTCGATGAGTGTTCGGAGGACGACGCGCAAAGTATAGTGAAATACTTTCGCAACCTGACCATGACTGCCGCTGCCAGCGGCGCGAAAGTCGGCGTTTGCTTGTCGAGCAGACACTATCCAAAAATCACAACTCCTCTATGTCCAGAGATCATCGTCGAGAATGAAAACAAGTCGGATATAGAGAGGCTCGTTGGCAGGTGGCTGTTTGATGGCGAACAGGTCGACGACTCGATGAAAGTTGATCTTGCCAAAGACATTGTTGAGAGCGCCTCGGGCGTTTTCCTGTGGGCTCAGCTGGTCGTGTTCCAGCTCAATGAAGACTTGAGCAAAGGTCGTGCAAAAGACTTTATGAGGACCAGGCTGGCGCCGAGATTTCGGAAGCTGACCAGCAAATACGCGCAAATCTTTGGGGAAATCCAAAAGGAGGAGTGTGATGGTGTGCTCCGGTTCTGGCGTTGCGTTCAATTCGCTGTACGGCCGCTCACTTTGCCGGAATACAAGGCTTTGTACGCCTTTAGCGCTACTCGTCCTCCTGTGTCTCAAAGTGAATTGAGCCGCCAACTGAGCAACGCACATCACGATAGAGAACAGCTGACAAGATCGATCACCACACTCTCGAGAGGCCTCGTCAAGGTCCGGCTCAAACAGCCGGCCATGATCAAGGTTGAACAGGGTTCTACTGTCCCACTGGAGATATTGGGTCAAATTTGCGACCCCGGCAGTCCTTCTCCTACGGCCACTATCTCAGAGGGGGAGGTGGTGACCAGCGAACATGACGCTGGCACGGAGCAAGCACCGCAGCTGCAAACCACGGCCACTCGACAACAGGGTCTTTTTGCCGCTCTTTCAAGTATGATTGACTGGACACAAGGGATTGACTTTCACGTTGATCTGGAGGTCGATAGCGAGGCTTTTGAAAGCGGGAGTGACAACTTCTGGCGCACCTTCTTCGATGAAGGTTGGGAGACTCAGGTACTCGACCAGAGCAAGGACCAGCACTGGTGCTTGGAAATCGTGCATTCTTCTGTACGAGAATTTCTGGAACAGCACGGATTAGCACTCATTGACCGACACGGTGGCGCGGATCAAGTGAGACTGGGCCACTACTCCATTGCGAAAGCATGCCTCGCCTACATGAGCATCAGCGAGCTGGAGTCTCTTGCTGCCCATGTTGAACCACATCTGCCGGGGCTTAACTTTCCAGAGATTGCGGATATCTTGATACCCGAGAGCTTTCCCCCAGCAGAATATGCATTCAGGTTCCTCGGTCACCACTTACGCCGCTGTGAAGACACGGGAATGTTTGTGGATCTTGTTCTTGGTGCGGCGCTTCCAAGCTCCATGATCGTACTCGGAAAATGGTATCATCTTCCAGGGAGGCCAATCAAACACAGACACCAAGATATCCGGACAGATTGCAGTGACTATGGAGTGGGAAACCTTGCTCATCTGCGTTTCCTGTGTGGGACTGGGCTGTTGTGCTCTGCAAAGGAATATCTCCGCACAGTCAACTGTGCCAAAGAGATCAACGCGCCAGACAGAATGGGGAAGACACCTCTATACTACGTATTGGAACGGTCCAGTCTCTTTACATCCGAAGAACAGGTTGCGTCGCTTATCGACAAGCTTCTAAAGAGCGGCGCAAACCCAAACATCAAGCCCTACAATGTCCAAACGTTGTTGGTCGTGGCGCTAGAAGACCAGCGAGACATATGTGCAGAAGTAGTAGTCAATGGCGGCGCCGATGTAAACGAGTCTGCGTACGGCACATCTGGTGGAAAGGATCCGCTTTGTGTCTTATTGGGACGGCAACCGGAGGCATTGGACAACGTTCGCTGGCTCTTATCAAAAGGCGCGGTGCCCGTGAAGCACATGTCTCGCCTGTTTCGCATCTTGCTTCCAAGATCCTTCCGCCCGCTGGCTTGTTGCGCGCTAGGCGATGCCGCCGGTCATGCCTCGCCGGATATGCTCAAGTTGCTTTTCACTAAAGTGAAGCCCAAAGAGTTGGATGAGCAAGAGGTCGAGCACCTGATTCGTCAAGCAATAGAGCAGCGCAAGTTTGATAACTTGAAGGTCATACTAGCGGCACCGCCGGTGAGAAGGGCTGTGACAGACGAAATGTCCCGGCTGGTTCGTACTCACCTGATGTATCCAGATCCAGAAACTCCAGATGGCGAGGAGATCTCGACGTCACCATCTCAAAGTCTGGTCTTTGGGGTACCAGACAACGAAGTGGAGGAGCTGATGAGAACGCTGGAGCGACTAAGCGCCGACATCAGGCACCGAAAATTTCGCGATTCAGTTTCAAAAGCACTTTCAGTGTCCGTTCTGTTAGCGGTAGCCGGAGTTGCGTGGCACAGGTATGCCTTCAGATGGACGAGGCGTCGCGGCGACTGAGCACTGGGTTCAGGACAACTTTGGCAGTTGGAATACGGTGCTGCTAGAGCAGGCAATGACGTCAGAAGAGAAGATTGCATTCATATAATGGCCTTAAAGAAGACATGACCAAAAAGTGACTTTAGATCTGAGCTCTGGAAGCACTTCTACGTCGATGGTTAAAATACAACCACCACGTTGGCGCAGGCGCAAGTCGACCCACCAATGCCCCTCGGCCGCGATCGCAGACTCCCGCCTTTCCCTCTCGCAACGAGGCGCACCCGCGCCACGAGACAAGACGAACCATCCATCTCTCCAAACCGCGCGAGATCCTGTTCCGCCCTTCTCGATAGAATCCCTTTTGCTCCCTCTCAACCCGCCGCCTCCCTTCCCCACCCCGCCACCGCGAGCCATGGTCAAGCCACTGTCCTTCAAGGGCGACAAGCCCAAGAAGCGCAAGCGCACGCGCGTCGACAACGGCGACGAGGGCCCTTCGTCGAGCAAGCAGCTGCGCAAGGTGCCCGGGGAGCCCGCCGACGAGCAGCAGCCGCCCGCCGACGACGACACCTGGGTCGCCGCCGACGCCCCCTCCGACGTGTCCGGGCCCGTCATGTTCATGCTGCCGACGGAGGCGCCCGCGGCGCTGGCGTGCGACGCGGCCGGCAAGGTCTTCATCATGCCAGTCGAGAACATCGTGGACGCGAACCCGGCGACGGCTGAGCCGCACGACGTCCGCCAGGTCTGGGTCGCGAACCGCATCGCGGGGACAGAGCACTTCCGCTTCAAGGGGCACCACGGCAGGTATGCGCTCGATCTCCCCCATACGCTTCCAAAAGCGGCCCGCCGCATTGTCTGACTGTTGCCGCCGTCTTCTCAGGTACCTCGCGTGCGACAGGATCGGCCAGCTCTCCGCGCACTCCGAGGCCGTCTCGCCGCTCGAGACCTTCAGCCTGGTCGCCACCGCCGACACGCCGGGCACGTTCCAGGTGCAGACGCTGCGCGACACGCTGCTCTCCGTGAAGCCGGCCGCGCCCTCGTCCTCGTCCGCGCGCGACGAGGTCCGCGGCGACGCCGACGCCGTCTCCTTCCACACGACGCTGCGCATCCGCATGCAGGCCCGCTTCAAGCCCAGGATCAAGGCGGACAAGGCGGAAAGGGCGCTCGCCAAGATCAGCCGCCGCGAGCTCGAGGAGGCCGTCGGCCGCCGCCTGGACGACGACGAGGTCAAGAAGCTGAAGAGGGCGCGCCGCGAGGGCAACTACCACGAGACGCTTCTGGACGTAAAAGTCAAGAGCAAGCACGACAAGTTCAGCTGAAGCCATCAAAGGACAGGAAGGGAAGGGAAGAAATCGTTTCAGTGGTTTGCGGCATTGTTGTTTTGGAAACGATGTATGCAGGGAATCATGAGAAAAGGGCAGAAAATGTATTACTAGAAATATACCCCCGATACGTTTGCAACGCAAAATGACCTACACGCATGCTTTTCTTCTCTGGTTCAACTACCCAGCCCGCCATCCTCTGACGCAGCCGTCCTCTCCCGCGGTGAAAACGACTTGTTCTTGATCAAAAAAGCAAAACGAGCGCACAATCTCTTCTCCGTGCGCCCCCGGCAGACCAACACTATTCGCCGTGTCAAACGCCCATTCCCGTTCGGCGTTTTTGGCCAGGAAGAAGAGCTGAAATAGTTGCTTGCTGTCAAACACGGCAGTATCCGTTAGCTTTCACTCGTTCTGCGAAAAGCCACAGCAAAAGACAAATGGACAGCAGCAAAGCAAAAAAAGAACGTACTCCTGTGAACCCGCCCCCATGACGGCGCCCCCGCCGTCCGCCTTGGGCGTCACGTCGGCGACGTACTGGCAGCCGAGCAGCGGGCGGACGTCGCCAAAGTCGCGCGTGGCGTCGCCGCCGGCGACGTGCTCGGCGGCGTCGTAGAGGGCGAAGCGCTCGTCGTGCGAGAGCGCGAGCACCTCGCTCGACGCCGGCGAGAGGAACGCGGCGTGGTGGACCGAGGCGCCGTGGTTGAAGGTCTGCACCGTGACCTCGTCCTCGTCGGCGACGCGCGTATCGTGCACGCTCACGAGGCCGTCGGTGGACCCGGACAGCAGCAGCGCCGGCTGCGCGCCGTGGAAGGCGAGCTCGGTCACGTCGTCGCTGTGCACGTCCTGGTAGTGCGCCCGGGCGGCGGGCGCGCCGCCGACGTCCCTGGAGCTGGCGTTAGAGGGTGCCCGTCTGGGCGCGCGGGGATACGTCGAGTGGTTGGCCGGCGGCTTACCAGAGGCAGATGGAGGCCGCGTGGTTCTGCAGCTCCGTGCCGACCGCGATGGTGTTGGTGTCCTTGCTACACGCCATGGACAGGATCGGCGCCTTGCTCGCTGACCCCGTCCGCCACCGTCGTTAGCATCGCCGCGGCAGGCTGGGACGGGACGCAAACGCGAGGCACTCACCCTTGAACTGCGCCGTCTTGGCCGAGGCGCCCTGGGCCCGGAGATCCCACACCGCGACCGTGCCGTCCTCGCCCGCCGTGCACGCCAGCCCGCCGTCCAGCACCCGCAGCGCCGTCACGAGCCCTCCGTGCGCCGCCGGCCAGGCCGCGACCGGACCGGCCGCCAGCCGCGCGGGGTCGAGCAGCGACAGCGCGCCGTCCGCCGAGACGGCCGCCAGCCCGGCCGTGGTGCGGGCAATCTCGGTGACGTAGACGGGCGCGTCCCCGCCCGGGCCGAAGCGGTGGCTCTCGATGTTGGCGAGTGTGTACATTGTTGCACCGTCCCGGAAGCACCGAGGTAGGTCCCAGAGGAACTTGAGGTTGTCCGTCCTGTTGGTCCTTGTTTCTAGCGCTTGAAAGCTTGGCGAGGTCGGGGGAGCAGTGAGACGCTATCACCGTGTTTGGCTGCCTTGTCTGTAGCTGGTAGACAAATCGGAGACAACAGGAAGCTGGAAATCGTTCCGTCTGCAGCCGGGGATAACTTTGAGTCCCGGCTTTTGTCGAGCGTTGCAAGGCCGCGCGGGCAAGATGGAGTTGTTCATCTGAAAGGCCCTTCGTGACGGCCCGCCTTGATCAAGATTTACGCCCGGGTGGATCTCCAGCAACCACCAGCTCTCAATGTAGTCAGTCGCCTCTTGCCAGCGACATCTTCAAAACTTCTGGTCCGCAGCGTCGGATGTTGGCCATATCTTTATATATAGTGCATTCTGTTAGGATGCTCGGATACCTCTCCCGTACATGAATCTCGCTCTACCATGTCTACGTCGTTTCTACTAGCACCAGCCAACACGAGACGGAACTGTTTGATCAAATCAAACGCAGCTTTTATTATCTAGCCCTCTACGAAACTAGTCAATCTTTTCTGGAAACGACGAGCGTCTATTCAATTCTCGGCAAATCACCAATCAACGCCTTGGCCGCCGCCCGCTGCTCCTCCGGCAGCGTGTCCAGCACGCCGTACAGGCGGTGCAGCGCCCTGTTCGACTGCGCGAGCCGCTCCGGGGTCGCCGCCGCCGCGAGCAGCGCGTCCCGCCGCGCCCTGTCCGCGGGCAGGAACTGCGCCTCGAAGTTGAGGCGCGACGCGGCCAGCCAGGCCCTCGTCCTCGGGCGCGCGTTCCAGAGCGCGCGCGCGCTGGTGGAGGATGCTGGTGACGAGCCAGTCCGCGGGCGCGTTGGGGTGCGGCACCGGGCGGCAGAGCTCGTTCTTCGCGGCGTCGCTGTCGCCCGCGTAGGCGGCCTCGACGTGCGCGATGAAGGCGGCGCTGAAGACCTGCTGGCAGGGCCGTACCGGCTGCAGCCGCAGCGTCCGGCCCTGGAACACGGGCACCGGGGGCAGCTTCGCCAGGCCGTCCGTGGAGCAGTCGATGTAGAGCGTGCCCGGCCGCGGCGCGTACGTGCCCTTCTGCAGCGTGACCTGGTCTCCGGTGATGGAGACGACGCGGCCCTGGCGGACAATGTTGCCAATCTTGCGGATCTCGTCCAGCTCGGCCCGCGACACCGTGGCACACCGGTACATCTCTGGCCTGACGTCGCGCGAGATGCGCATCGCCTCGCCGCCCCGCTCCATCTGGTCCAGGTAGTCGTCGGCCGTCTGGCAGGTCAGCGCCGCCTGCTGCATCGTCTTGACGGTGCCCGCGCGCCGCTCGGCGAACAAGTCGCCGGGCTGGAGGCTCTCGCGGTCGCGCAGCCACGCATCGCGCGGCATGATCCACGTAATGTCGTCCGCGGGCACGCCGTTGGTCAGGAGCCACAAGCAGGTGTCGATGCCCGTCTTGCCGGACCCGACCACGGTGAAGCTGCTCCTCCCCTGCTTGAGGCCCGCCAGCTCGTTCGGCGTCACCAGCTCGACCCCGGGGGCCACCTCGTACTTGGGCGGCGCCATGGAGGGCACCGTGACCTTCATGTACGTGGCGTCCACGAGCTTGGTCTGGGGGCCGGCGCGGTACACCTTGCCGGTGAGGACCGAGTGGAACGCGCCGTCGCCCGTGTACTCGCACTTGGGGTAGTAGCTGACGCGGCCGCTGGGCAGGAAGCGCTGGTGCATGAGCTGGCTGTAGTAGGCGAGCACCTCCTGGGAGGTGGCGAGCTCGTACATGCCCTTGTTGGTGCCGTGCTGGTCGACCTCGTCGCTTCCCAGCGCCTTGGAGTTGACGCCGTAAAAGGCGGAAGGCTGGTGGAGGCGCACAAAGGGGTATGCGACAGTCCAGTGCCCTCCGGGGGTGTGATAACGGTCGACAATGGCAACAGTAGCTTGGGTATCGCTGAGCATGGTATCGGCAAAGGCGAGGCCCATGGCGCCCGCGCCTATGATGAGGTTGTCAACGTCGATGGTTTCCGCCATTATCGCAAGTAATGTAGGCCAGATGCGGGGTGTATTGGAGAAAGGGGGCAATGATAGCAGGTGCTATTCCGAAAAGTGACTCGTTATTCTGGGTTAGGTATTCGGTAAGCTTATATCAAAGTTGATACCTGCCAGTGAATGGGCACGGGCTTTCCCAAACGGAAGGAGACTTCTTGTACTTATAATGCGGGCCGCTTGAGGTAAATAAGCGGAGGACTCGGTCTCGGTTCTGTAGCAAATTCCCGTACGGTGATCCGAACAGTCTGGCGGGCTTGCGAGCAACCCAATGTCAACGAGTAAGGCTTCCAGTCTCCATCGCCGGGTCAGCCGGTTCAAGTCGACACGGATGAGAGCCAGGGAAGGCATGCGTGTATGCTACCAGGGACGGCATGTTCGCGGCGGTGGCTGAATTATGCCACTGAGGCCGGCTGTCCATGTCATGTAAGCCACGTCAATGCAATGAGCCGCAGCGAGGCCGTCCTTGCCATCGCCAGCCACAGAGTGATGATGCGGGCGAGGGGCAACAAGGCGCATCAGGCTGTTGCAAAAAGCCCGGTTGTGCGTTCAGAACTAACTAATATGCCTATTTCCATGGATGGTTGAGATCATCCGTGTCCGGGGTCCAGAGCCTCCTCCACCGAGTATAAAGTCCGCTCCCGATGCTGCCAACCCCACCTTCCGGGTAACTCACCGACAGTGCCATGCACAGCCGTGGCTTATCAGATTACACCGTCATCGCCCTTGATTCTTCCAGGCTTCTTCAGTATTCGGCTTCGTAGCCAGCTTGTATTTGCACGTCGACGACGGCATCGGGTTCACAAAATGCCCTTGAACAGTGCACAAGATCCGGATAGCGGTCCGCCGATACATTGTGCCCGCACAGAGTTGTATCTGACCATACATGTAGGAGTAGTTTGTTATTGATTTTACGCCTCTATCGTACAGCTGCGCTCCATTTTACCTGCCCCCCCTTGCTGGGGATTAATGAGTCTTTGCAGATACATTCCGCACCATAGCCAAAGAAAAGAGTCTGCCTGTAAATGTTCCAGATAACGCCGAGAAATGATTGTGATGATCAGCTATCACTCGCTGATTTGAAGTCTATATTCCTTTTCGTGTGATGAAATGTGATGTGACAGGTCGGGCCTATCTCTCGAGTTCTTGCTGCTTTTTCTGCGCCGAATGCTCGTTGATTGATCGGAAGGCTCGCTTCCCGATCTCGTAGCTGCTGATCATGATGGCGCAGGCTGGCGCAACCTTGAGAGTTCGGGGAATCCACCCACGCCAGAGTCCGGCAGCCCCTTCAGTCTTGAAGATGTGCCACAAGAGTCGAATCATGTGTTGCTCCTCCGGCGCAGCTCCGGCTGTTGTACCGACGGTACGTCGAACCGTGCCGTCGTTGTATATTTGCGTTCTCGTCTTACCAACATCAAAGGGCATGGTCACAATGGATGCAAACGCGCCTGATAGTGCACCGGCCGCGAAACTGTCGACAAATGTCTCAGACTGTTTCTCGTTGCTCTGCGAACGTCGTCGGGTAATGAATATATCCTCATCCCGCGACAGAGATCGCCCCCGTCTGTCCTCACGCATATCTGTGAATTTGGCGCGCAGCGTCTCGTAGCCCCACCAGTAGAGACCGGAGAACGGAACATCTCGCCAGAGCGTCAAGTTGAACCCTCTCCAGAGCGAGGTATACCCTTGCGTGGAAACCATGTTTCTGATGCCCCCGAGGGTCTCCGTGAAATGGCCCGAGGCTGCGCCCGAGTACGCCTGGATGCGAGTGCGGAACAGCTCGATCGGGTTGACTGCTGCGACGGCAATGACTCGAGCAATGGAACCGGCGGCGAGCGGAGCATAGTCGGGTGAGAGGTTCGACAGCGGGCTGTTGGAATTGTACCGCAGATAGTCGTAGCCCGTAAAGTAAATGATGTTGGCGGGGATCGCCATGACGAGAGTCGGGGACAGGCCACGCCAAAGAGTCGTGACGCCCTCGTTACGGGCAATCTTGCGAAGGCCGTCCATGGTCGACTTGTACGTCTTCTTCTCGACTTCCCGGACAGCACAGTCGGGGGCGCGGCCGCCGGCGACACCAGCGGCGATGCCTTCGATTTGCGGCGCGGCCAAGCAAAACTCGGCGTTGTTTCCGGCGAAGAAGACCTCGCGGCAGCACGCCGTGACGCCCAGGTTCGCGGTCTGGATCGGGGTGAGACTATGCGGCGTGAGGGCGAGCTTGGAGAAGTCGACGGCGGAGACGGGGGGCTTTTGCGACTGCAGCCGGACTCGGACGACATCGAGCGGCGTCACTAGAAACGTGGTTAGCAGGTCCTATTCATCATCACCCAACGCGAGGGCGGGCGGACGGGCACGCACCGAGCAGGGAGGTGAGCAGGCTGCCCGTCATGGCCGAGACCATGGTCTGCGCGGGCGTGACCTGCGGAACGGGCGGCAGGACCGGCTCTATCCTGTCGTGGTTCTGGGATGCGATGCCGTGCGTGTCCAGCTGCACGCTGGCGGGAGGGCGGCTCATGGTAGCGGGTTGGCCTGTGGCCGCACACCAACCGTGGTGGTGATGCGGGCCGTCAAGGTGGATGGGAGGAGCTCTCAGCCGAAGCGAGACGGCGTGGTGTTTTGCGACAGCGTCGCCGGCAGGACAGGACAGGCGTCAGGTTCCGAAATAAATGCAGCGACAGACAAACGGGGAGGGATGGGCGAGATGCGAGATGTAGGAAGGGAGAAGAAATCAAGCAGCGAGAGGGCGATTGATAAGATGAGTGTGTGAGGAGGAAGAGGAGTCCAAGGTTGAGGCGTTCTGAGAGCAAGGCTATAGCAGGGTGCCAAAATTTTGGTGGGTTTCGCCTCCCCGTGGCCGGAGGGCGAGAAAAGCGTTACGTTAGCGGAACTCTGCGTGAACTCGGATGCAGCTCTGTGCAGCTCCGAAAGCGCCGGGGCTGTTAAGGCTGGAGGTGTGTGGCCGCGGGCGTCACTAACAGGCCGACCGGCCTTGCCTGTACCTGGCACCACCCACCCAGCCAGACTCGGATCCTCGGTGGCTGGTGGCTGGTGGCTGCGCAGCGGGCGTGGCTGCAGCGCCGAGACCTGACTAATCAGCGGCCGATGCACGCTGACGGCATCTGATTCCAGCGCCACACTTGCAATCTACAGCAGGCTTTACAGCGCCACACCTCCTCTACAGCAGGTTTCATCCTCATTACAGCGCCACACCCAATCCCGTCAACATCTACGCCGGTGACGCATTCTATCCATCTCACCCATCTAGCCCATCTAACCTCATCCAAGCCCTCCTATCCAATCCCTACATCGCCAGAACCCACTTCCCGAGATCCCTCGCCCTCTTTCGCCGTCATTCCTTATAGCCCATCACGCCGCTCTTTTCCCATCTACTACTTCTGCCTTTCCCTCACACACCACTTGCTCTCTGATACCTGCCAACTGCCCGACATGTATTCCGTCTTATAAGCCGCCGATGCGCTTTTACTTCCATCTTAACTCCGCCGAGCCGTCGTAATCGCGTGACAGCCAAACCGCCCTTCCAGGTCTCCTCGAACCCCCCCCC
>LUFD01000362.1:5265-41480 GCA_003025255.1 Cordyceps pruinosa
ACCCGGCAAGGGAGAGGGGGGACGAGGAGGAACAGGAAAGTTAATCGCGAGCCGGTTTTCTCCCTTATTCACCTGTCAAGCACAATCGGCCGGCTCCCCCCGATGAACCCCATACGCAGAGGTTGCAACGGTAACCTTGCGGCTGGAGCTTGGTGGAAGCAAAGCACAGTTACATCCACAGAAGTGCTCCTGTCGTGTGCTCGTGTTTTTCCATGCTCTTGGCTTCACTTTCGCCATCGCCCCCCGACCCCCCTCCGCCTAGGCGTTATTGGCTCGGACCAGATTCATGCCGAAACGCTCCATGGACGGACAGCAACTCCGCCGGGCGTGTGTTCATATAATCAGCTTAGCCCGGCGGCAGGGGTGGAAGATCAGGCAAGGGTCAAGGGCTCGCCATTTTTCTATCAGATCTCGTTTTTCTGCTGATTTGATATATTTTTTGCTTTACCCGCCAACACTTGGTAGATCGACTTGGCTCTGCATGATCTCCCAAGGCTCTCTCGCTCTCGGGTGGAGCTTCTCGTCCAAGCTCTCGATTGTCAGGTAGAATGGGCAAAGAAAAGTGATTAGTGATGAAGACGGAGCTCGCAATATTGATTCTGGCTTCTGAAATGACAATCTAGAACATGAGCTCTTGGCGCTGCCCAATAATGCCCTTCTCTTGAAGCCACCCCCGTGGACCACCCGGTATCTCGCAAAGGAACCCTGCTGCTGTCGTCTCCACGGTGGTGAACTATTCGAATGCCTTGAAGCTCGGCAAGGCGTGTCGCGAGTGTGATTGTTGTTTGGCTCCGGCGCCTTCACCGATTGCTGTCTCACCAGGCTGCCAGCACACCTTTCGTTCTCTGTTTTGGGACGGCCATTAGGCCGCCTCTACAGCCAATGAAAACTACTTGCTGACGCACGGGTTGGGTCCTGATGTAGCTGCGTTTGCCGAGGCGGTGGTGTATGAGATGCAAATCGGCCTTGACTCGGTTGCTATATGGCAAGCGTGCTCACGAAGAAGTAGTGCAGGATCCGGCAATGGACTGATAGTGCCTGGCTATGAATCTGGGAAATAGAACGTTCATTTGGTAGACATATCGAGATGTTGGTAGATGGTAATAAGAAAACGCAGTGAAGTGTCGTTCCTGCCGTGTAAGTGCTCCGAATGCACAGTGTGCATGTACAGTATGGGATCCTATATACACTGTATCTATGTTGGTCGTCGGCGGTTGGCCTGAGCCCCTCTCTCACTTCAGCATCACGGCTCCTCGCATCAAGATCAAGGCCATTTCCATCCATAGCGCCGCTTCCTACTTCCGCATCATCTCTCCCACGCCAATCACTACGCAATTCACCATCTACTTCCCCTGGCCGTACGTTTTCCCCATTCCCCGTTCGATCCCCGCCATCAAGCGCACAACTGAACTGACAGCTCTCCCGCCCTACCACTACCGCTAGTCTCGGGAAGCGGCCCGCCGTCCAGAAATCAAGCTTGACCAACAAGAATAGAACTCTCCCGCCCCCTCTCCCCCCCACCGCGTAAGCTCTAAAACTGAAGCCAAACTCTGGCGCCGTCGCCGACGATGAGCATCCACCGCCAACGTCCTCCGCCGCTGTGGCTCCACGCCCGGCACGCGCAGCACATTGTCAAGGGCGACTTTGCAAAGCTGAGCGAGCGGCCCAAGACTGTGGACGCGGGCGAGTGGGCAGCCCACCAAGGCACGTCGTCTTTTCTCTTCCCCGCCCAGCCCGCAACTGATCTGACTTTGTCTTGGTTTCTGACCAGTGGCCGAAAACTACCGGCTCCTGTGGGGATTCGTCGCCGTGTTGGTGGACTCGGCGGCGGACCAAGGACCGGGAATATGCAACGCCAGCACCTGTCCCACCATGTCTGCTGGAGAGTGAGATTTTTCCCCCTGAACACAACTACGGCATTCGGCCATAAGAGGCTAATGTGAAAACCCTCCGAAAATCAGCGGTTCCTCATACACATGGCCGGAGGAGAAAGACGACGGGACCAGCGCCCAGCTCGCCCTTCCCGCCTGCGAGTACCTCTCGCGGCTGCGCGCGCGCATAGCCTCGTCCCTCGACGACCCAGCTCTCTTCCCCACTGACCCTCTCGGCGCGCAGTCCTCGCCCTATCACCAGCATCACCAGCATCAGCCCCCGTGGCTCGGTGCCCTGAGCGGCTTCCCGCCCGCGTTCGAGGCTCGGTGCCGGTCGCTGCTCCGGCACATGTGCCGCGCCTACGCGCACGCCTACGCCAGCCATTTCGTCGACCTCTACCACCTCGGGCTCGAGAGGTCCCTCAACAGCGCCTTCTGCCACCTGCTGCACGCGGCGGCCGCGCTCGACATGCTCGCACACGCCGACGTCCCCGCGCCCCTACGCCGCGTCGTGGATCACTGGGCCGCCGACGGCACGCTCTCGCCCGCCGTGCAGGAGCGCATCTACCGTGCTTTCGCCGCCGAGTCTGCGGCGGGGTTGCCGGCTAGCTTTCCGTCTTAGCTCGCTGTCACAGCGCGAGGGAGGGGGGTTATCGAATTTATTGAGGTCTTGCTGTGAAATCCGCTTCCGCCATCACTTTTGGATACTAACCCACTGTGCAAGGCCTGATTTTCGCAGCTAGCGGCAGGATGACGGCCGGACTGGCCCTGTATGACCAATGCAAAAACAAGCAAACAAGCTGCCAGAATCACGCGGCGGCTGCTTAACATCAAGCGTGACCCATGTTTTTGGTTTTCGGCGACACGAGTACAACAGCCGTCCGCTTGATTGTTACATGCGAGGCCGGTGCTACATGATATTCGGGTGTGGACGGGAATGCATCGTCTTGAATTAGCTCCTGTCGGACTTGACAACCTTCCACCAACTTACACAGACACACAACAAGCACACACAGAAAACTAGCTCACAAGCCAATCTGTTCAACCCCCCTCCCTACTCGGTCCTATAAAACACCCCCATCCTGGCAGGCCAATTTGTGCCCCTTTCGGGTTTCATCGATGAATAGGCAGGGTTGCCCCTAGCTTACACTAGATCTCTGCCCCCTTGCCAATGCCACTCCCTACTCACAGCTTCAATCTCTTCCGGGAACATGAAAAATAAAGAGCCTGTTGCTCGCCAAAATAAATGCGCAAGTAATCCATAGATCATAAACGGTGACATGAAGATATTCGTTATACGAGGAACAAGAAAAAACAACTGGAAAAAAAGGCTGTCTCCATATACTAGCCAAAACTTGGCTTCACAATTTGCCTCCCACACACACTGGTACTTGTCCACCCCTCCCAACCGACTTGGCAGCTGTGTGCCAAAGACAACTGTCGGTTTGACAGGCTGCCGGCGACTCTCGCACTGGCGAAACGAGGCGGCATGGCAACAGGAGTGATAGTAGAAAAAATCACAAAACAAATGCTGAAAAAGTAACCCTTTCTTGATTCTTCAAGTGCTGCTCCATGGACAAAAGAAAATGTAGATAAAAAGGATGAAATAATGATGAAAAACGCCCCTGCGAAATGCTTTTGTGGAAGTCGACAAGTGAGCAGGCTCTACATCTGGAAAAGCAAGTCGCCGCTGTTGAATATAGAACTCGGTGCGCAAACCAGAGGTGACCAAAGAGAAACGCCTGCCTAGGAGAGGCTCGGCTCTGTAGCGCCCGCATATGAATGAGAAGGAGATATGCTTGTAGTCATGTACCAAACTCGCTGTTGTTTCGCTGATTGCGTGTATTGAAAAGTCCTGTAGCCAGTGACCCCAACCGTACGCAAGCCGGAACGGCCGCCTTCTTAATGCATGGCGGTTCTGTTCCCATTCTCCACTTCCTGCGGCATCATGCCCCGACCATCGTTGGTTACATAGTTGTAACCAGCAGTTGGCGCGACGTTGCCCGGTGGCATTTCGTCCGGGCGGAACATGGCCGGCTGGCTAGTGTTGTAGCCTGGTCGTGGCGCTTCCTCAAACGAGGCCGTCATAAACGACTGGCTCGGGTCCATGGGCACGCCAGGCGAGACAAATGGGCTGGCTTCCATACTGGGTTGCTGTGCCGCATAGGCGTACAAGGGCGACCCGTTAGTCCCGTTGGAGCTGGCCTGCCACTGTTGCGAGTAGATGGTGCCGCCAGGGCTGGGAAAGTCGCTAAAGACGGAGGGTCGGCGGCTGACATCGTGCGGGCTCGGCACAAGGTCGAGGGTGAGGCTAGAACCCGATGCGGAAACGCCAGCCTGGCCATGAACTTGCATTGGGCCGTTATCAACATAACTGTGCTGTGGGGCCATGTCGCTCATCATTGGGGGCTGGAATTGCGAGCCGCGTACCGGTAGATCACCGATAAATGCGTCCCCAGGCCCGGGTAGGCCGGACAAGGTGGCGGCGTCTGTTCGTACTGATGGACGCATGGTGCCACCCATTGTCGTGGTTGGCTTCGCCCCGGGCTCACAATTTTCGTCCTCCTTGATAAAGGGTCCAGCCTCGTCGTTCTCAGAGAGGTAGTTCTCCGGCACCTTGTCCTCGGACATGACATAAATCTCAGTCGAGCCGTCAATTTCACCTAATTTGTAGCGCTCCTCTTGTCGGGCCACCTTGAAAATCTCAGTCAGGAAGGGCTTCTTGCGAGCGTTGGCATCGTTGTCCATGAAGAATGATGATAGGGCTTCGGCGGTAGTCTCCTCCAGCTTCGTCACGTTCAGGCCCAGCTTTCGGATGTCGGGGTGTTGCTTTCCATTGGGTTCCAGGACAATGCGGAGGATGTGTGCAAGCAGGTGTACACGTTCTACCAGTGTTAGCAAAACACAGGGCCACGCCGAATAGCGAACAACGCACCTCGCTTGTACAGGTGGTCCGGCTCCTTGTGGCGAACCTTGTCGTCCTTTGTTGGGCCCCATGGCTTTGGCCACCAATCCGGTGCCTTTTCGTCGCTTCCAGTGTACGGGTGAGTCGACTGCTTCTTGGGTTCGACAGCCTTGACCCAAGCTTTGGCGATGAGCTTGCAGGCTGTTTGCTGGCAGTTTTTAAATCTTTGTTCGTAGAAGCCCCAAATAGCGTCCGAGTCTCCCACTCTGATGCCTCGCCTTGAAGACACTGTCATCTGTGTGTCGTCATCGTCATTGAGTGGGTTGCGTGGTCTGGGTCGTTTACGGCCGGATCGCGCTGGGCTGCCCCAGTCGGCCAAGGCTGAACTTCTACGACGGTCTCCTGGTCGACTTCGATTGAATATGTGTCTGTTGAAGACGGGGTCATCTTGGCTAAATGAATCCTCTAGCATAAGATCCGCGCCTAGTACCGGGTCAGCAGTGAGGTTATAGTAGGGCAAGGGGTGAGTGGCTTGCCGGCTTCTAATCTGTTCATGACCTGTTGGAACTTGCTGGCGTCGAAAAATTGAGCAATCACATTTCCAGGCAATTTTTGGCCGCTGTTGACAAATGCACACGGCGTTCCGTCATCCGCTGCCGCTGCAACAAAGTACCGCCTAATGGGAACGCCAAGTTGTCTCCTGAGCGCCTCATCAATGTCCTGTCGAGCACCTATCAGTATCTAGAATAGTAGTACCGGCAACGCAGTAGCTTACCAATGACTGGTGACGACGGGCTGAGTCGTTGGCATCTCCGAAGCGGCCGTTTTGGTTACTTGTTTGGTACCGCTCCTGGTGAAAGCCATTTGGTGTCTGGACACCATTGCTGTAGCGATCAGCAGCAAAGGAGTTGTGTCTATCGGGCTGTTCTTGGGAGAAGCAGGAGTGCGGAAATGATTGGTGACGAGGGAACGACTCCCGAGGCCAGTCTTGAACCATGGCGATGTTGTTACTCGTACACTGAAGATTGGTGCTATGTCGGCAGTCGCCCGGGGGTTTGTCGGAGAAAGAAGCAAGGCGATTATATCCGTTTGGTAAAGCCGTGTGGAAGGCTACTGCATATCGAGGCTCACGCCCTATCGTTGTATTGCCAAGATACCCAATCGCTATGGGCTGGAGTTGTGGCTACCAGCAATCGGTAGAAATCAATATCAACGAGGAAGATTGGTGTCGCACAGGTATCAGAGTTGTGAGTGGTAGGCCACGCTGCCACCGTGATTCTGGTACTCCAGCACACAGGTCAGCAAGGTGATGAGTGTGAGGGTTGTTGGTAGTGGTAGAAGGCAAGAGTGAAAGTGATCCCGGTAGGTCTGCGGTGTATGGAAATGACCGAGGTGGAGGCGGTTGATGTGAGAGGCAGAAGAGTCATAGATATAGTGTCAAGTTGAAATGGGGGGATGGGAGAGGCAAGTCATTGAAGGCGAGACAGCGCAAGCACTAGAGAGTGTCGAGGTCGCACTTGTAGGCAGGTTGCGGTACGAGACTGGTGCAGGTGGGCAAGCAGAGGTACCAGCGGGGAGAGTCACACAGCAGCGTGGTGTGGTGGTACTTGTACGCCGGCCTGGGTACCAGCAGCGATATGTCTCGCCCTGGTGCAGCGGCGCGGCAGAGGGCCTGGTGGTGAAGCAGGTTGGCTCCTCTGAGGAGGGGGGTGGGCGAGGGAAGGGGGCGTGTGCAAGTTGGGAGGTGGTGGGAGCGGGAGAAGGAAGTAGTGCGTACCTTTTCCAGGAAAGCGAATAAGCTGTCTTGGAGGACCAGAGTGGAATACTGCAAAAGGCAGAGACGCGAGAGGGAAGAGCCAATCTCGGGGTCGACAGCAGATGCAGCGGGGAAGGACAAAGGTGGCAGCAACCGGTGTACTCGAGTGGTGAACTAGGATGGAGGCGATATCGGGACAGTTGCGTGAGCCGAATATATGTGGTGGTTGAGCAGGATTTACAGATGAAAGGGCGGAGAAGGTGCAGGTCGGCTGGTGGCAGTGTCGTGACAGGATGGTGTCAGGGGGGCCAAGGAGGGCAGAGACGAGGCTTCACCTTGACGCGGTTGGCAAGGTGCGCAAGGTAGGGTCGTGAGAACAAGCAGGAGGAACCGGTTGTCGTTGTTGGGGCGGAGGGGGAAACAGAAGTTGAGGGACGACGTCGCGAGGAAGGGCTGTTGACGAGACGAAAGGGTGCGAGGAAGAGGCAGCCGGGTAGAGGCCGATCGGAAGAGGGCGCAGCGCGGAGCCAAACCGTGACGAGATGAACGGTACGACGGGTGAATAACGTTGGAGTGGTATGATGGTAATGGTGGGAGCAGGCGTAGGCAAGTGAGGAAGCGCAGACGGGAGCCGCAGCTGTATTGCCCAGAAAAGCAGCAGGTGAGAATCGGCGGAGCAGGACAGGCCGGGCAGGGTATATGTACAACCGATGCGGTGGTAGCTGATACGGGGGGGCGTCGGCGGTAGCTGGATGAGCCGGTGGTGGTGGTGGTGGTGCTCAAGAAGAGCGGTTTATCTGGCTCAGGACGATGCGACGAGGCCGGACGCCGGCTGGACGGCTGGACGGCTGGAGCAGACAAGAGTGAGAGAGGCCGGGACAGGCAAGGCAGACAACAGGGCAAGGGCTGTCGGGCAACGTACTCGGTAGCGTGAGAGCGGCGAGCAAGCGTTGCGGTTGGAGCAGCCAGCGTCGTGGTCGGGTCTTGGGCAGCTCGTCAGTTCTGGCACTCGGCGGAGAAGGCGAAGAGACAGCCACGGCTGGCGGCGCGAACGGAACGGAGCACGGTCGGGAGAATATGTACTGCCATCTCGCTAGCCAGCTCGCAGCTTGCCAGCAAGCCAAGCAAAGACTAGGCTGGTGGTGGAAAGAAGCCAAGTGGGCGACGGGTACGGGACGGATGGAATAGCGGCCAATCGTTGAACCAACGTCTAGGTTGATGGGGAGCCCTTTTTTTATTTTGCCAAATTTTAGTGAATTTTCCCTTCCATCTAGGGAGGGGACAAGAGACAGGATAGGGAGGGGGGCGTGGGCGTGGGGGTTGGGAGGTTATAGTTACCTAGTACCTAGCGGTCGCACTTGGTGATGGTGGTGGTAGCAGTATAGTAGGAGACTGGGCTCCACGTCGCGGCCTATTCGCAGGAAGAGCATGGCCATGGCATGTCCGGCCCATATATGCCCATGTCTATGTCTATGCCCATGCCCATGCCATGGCGAAGACTCCACGACACGACAGAGGGCGGGCGGCGGGTGAGGGCGCGAGGCAGCGAGATAGATTAGTCGAGAGAAAACGAGCAAGAAGCGACACGACCTGCAGGGTTTGTGGCACTAGCTCGAGCGAGGCGTCGAGGATGGATGTCGCCGGGCGGCGCTGCGGCGCTGCGGCGCTGATGGGATACAGGGATCAGCCGACCCTGTGGTGTCTAGGGCCCTTTCGCTTTCGTGGGAGGGGGGCGCATAACCAACTAGTTTGCGTAGGCCCGACGGTCGGGGAGGACAAGGAGGGTGATTGGAAGGAGACACGGCACATCATCGCGAGCTCGTTTCTGTGGTGTTTGCTGGCGCTGGAGGTGGCGTGGCTGGAGGGACGGGACGGGGGGGCGTGCGGCAAGGCGAGGGTGGATGGTCTGGTGGATGGATGGATGGATGGATGGATGGACGGATGGACGGTGGCACCGCAGGCCTTTTTTCCGTTTCGCTTTTGATGATTTTTGTTTTTTTATGGCGGGCTGGCTGGGTCCTTGTCTCGCAAGCTGGGGGAGTGTGAGTGCGAGGGGGAAAAAGAGGAGTGGGCGGCCGGCGTGAGGCTTGCAGGCGTAGGCGTAGGCGTGGGTGGGCGTGGGCGTGCAATGCACTGCACTGCAGGTGCGCGCATGGGCTGCGGAGAAGAGGAAGGAGGCCAGGCCGCAGGAGGACAGGACAGCGCCGAGGTACCTTGGGCACCAATTTGCCCTATCCGAGGTACCTCCCCGCGGTCCCGCCCTCAACAGTGGTAGAGGGGAAAGGGATGCGGAAGACCAGGAGGAAAAGCCCAGCCGAGAACAGTCTTGGAAGTGCTGTGCTTTCGCCTGCTCGCCGCTGGATTCCATTTGCGCCTCCAACCTCTACAGACTTTGTTTGCTGGCCACTCCAGCAAACTTCTCCTTGGCAAGCTTGAGTTGCCCACGCACAAGGAATCCCCAGTCCGCAGAGTACTCAGTAGCAGGTATCTCATCTACCGAAACTGCTATACAGATACATAATACGCCTACCTGGTACCCTTGGGCACTGCCTGCCAAACTTGGGCACTCCCGTAGCGGCTTCACCCAGCCCCTGCAGGGCCAGCCAATCATTGCCACACCTCTCCAGCCGTGCCATCTCCTCAGTCCCTGCCGAGCCTCTCGCGCATTCCCTCCCTATTCTTATGCGGTAATCCTAATACATTGCAATCAATTCCAATAAATCGACCATCTCCCTACCCTATGCTACGAGCTACCAATACAGGCATCGCGCCCGACACGCTTCGTCCCTCTGCCCATTCCAGCACTGATCGTCGGCATGGTACGCTGAAATGAAGTCAAAGCTCGCCTTGTCAGGATATTATCACTCCGTACAGACAGACGAATGTGCGCTCTCGGTTCGAGATATTGGCACATGGGTCGGTGGCTCGAGCCAAGTGTCTCTACTGGACTATGGCAGTCTGGCACAACTTCAGCATCAACCCGTGCCAATGTCCCATACATGTCTCACGGTACAGTAGCGCTGGCGGTGGCCGTATGCACTCCGCAAGACTTTCCCTGACCTGTTTGAGTCGGACCAGCACGGATCATATCATTCTAGCTCAGTTAGGTACTATGCCCGCATTATAGCCTATACGTTGCTGCTCGGTGATTTGGAATGATGCCACCGACATCTCTGCGTTGCGCACGCAGCCAGTCACGGCGTTTTGATTACCGGCGCACTCGTCCCTCCGTCTCTTGACTGCTCTTCGCGCTCATTCCGCTGGCTTACATGCACTTCTCGCCAAGCCCGGCCACACCAGCCATGGCCCGACGGCGGCGCGCCGTGAAGCTACGCGAGTTGCTGCCATGTAGTGTGTCTGCCGCATACGCCGGAGCCCGTACCGCAAGGGCGACTGGTCAAGATAAGGCGACCCGGTGCAATGGAACGGGGTCAAGTTTGCCATGCCAGCCCCAAGATCTGTCCACCGGTATCCCCAGGTGCGACTGTGCCATGCCCAATTCAGATCACGGCAAGCGCATCATGCAAAGCTTCCCCAGTCTTGCGAATGGCCCAGACCGCTTCCCGTTTGCTTGGGGCCCGACAAGCTTTTTTCTGCCGGCGCCCCTCTCTCTGAGTACCGAGATGTCCGGCCAGCGGGCTTGGTGCAGATGCCATGATACGGATAGGCGAGCCCCGGCTGCCCGGCTATAACTCCGTGCCAGGACCAGGCCTCGGGAAATGGGAGCAGTTCGTAGAATGCGGCATGCCGTAAATAGCAGACCCTTGCGTGTCGTCTGATAATGCGCCCTGGGCGACGAGGAGCTGTCCGTGGTGCAGTACTCGTGTGTCCTATGACAGCCTCGTTTGACAGCAATGCAAACCACAGATTCGAGGACGATTTCCCCAAGTTCCCGAGCACTGAGCACCTCCATGGCAGAGCCAGTCAGAAACCACCCGCCAAAACGGCCTTGTTTTTAGTGTGCTGATGGCGTTCCAGAGTGCCCCGTAGTGCTGTGTAGCGGCTCGTTTAGTTGCCATGGTAGAACTAGTAGTTGGAGGTAGGGTCCTATGACGATGCTGGAGATGGTGTCATGGACGACTCACCACCTGCGCCGGCTTGCCCAGGAACGCTGAGTGATACGTGGCAATTATTCACAATTATTCTGACGTCCGTCTTGTCTGCTCCTCTCTCTATCGGAGCTCGCCCGAGTACAGACCACTGCCCGCGATTAGCGCCCAATGGCAGCGGCCTGTAAACCAACTGTGAGCCCTCCAACAATACCAACAAACCGGTCTCCGAGGCCGCCAGTTTGCGCCTAGCCGTCTACCAACGTAGACTTATTTAGGCAAGGCTCATCTCTCGAGCCATCCTACCAGTCCTCAAGTGCCGTAATTGAACGCAGCAAATCTCTCCTCATAATGCACAACCCTGCCAATACGTGCAAGGGCACCTGGTAGGCCAGACCGCAAACAGCATTGTGTGTCAATGTACCTCGCCGCAAAATCTCGCGGGCAGGTACCTCCTTCCTGTCATCGCTATCCCGCCCTCCCGGCCATCCAACATCCTCAACACCTGCAAACGCTGCAATGCCCTTCACGCCCAATGCTGCTTGCTGCAAACAAGCTTCGCTTCCGTTTTCATTGCGCCTTGTCTTTTCCCTCATCACCACTATCACGTCTTTATCCACTTCAATGACTCGGTGTATGCTCCAACGCTCATATCATCCATGGTCGAGTGGCTGCACCACATTGGTCCAGCATCCGCTTCTTCAATCATCACAAACCCATTGCTGCGACCGCCGACACGTTCCATCGGTGCGCCGGGCTCAACCTCCTTTTCGTATCAATCAGCATGATGCCCTTCGACTCCGCCGCCCGCTCGCCCCCCTGGTTCTTCACTTGCACCAGGTCCCAGCACCAGATTCAACCCGCTCAGCCGTTACCCTACGCTCCCTTGCGTCAACACAAACAACCACCTGCGACCCTCATCGGAGCAGCGACCTACACCTGACATCACGAATAGACCCCATTCGCGATATCGTCAGTACCAGTGGGAAAACGCTACCCAGGGCCTGCAGTTCTCCTGTGCCGTCCTCTCGTTTTGCTGCACCATTCTTCCAAAAGAGGCCAACAAGGAAACCACCAGCTTTTCATCGTCCCCCTGGTCGCCGACCTGGCCAAACATCCTGGCACACCACCAGTAGCTAAGCCCACTAGCTTGGGGCAGAACAAGAATCCTGCCCAATCTCCAGAGGTCCAATGGCAGTGGCTCACACCATCGATCGTTGTGCGACCCTCCTGCAATCACTGGGCAAGATACGTATACGGACTTGGAGTGCCACGATGGTGCACAACGTACTTGCCTGAACAAAATTTAAGTTTTGGCTGCCTCTCATATTTCGTCAGCACAAACCACATCTTCGCTTCGCCACTACGGTCCTTCTGCTCCGCCGGGCGAAACAAGCGCCGCTTCATCTACAGCCTCAACTAGCAATACGGACACAAGGCCTGTACCCTCACTTATGGCATCTCAGAATCCGTTCTTGTCCCGGGCGGGGCAGCTCGCAACGGGCACATCTTTACCTCATGGGGTCGACTGCTCTTACGCATTCCCCCCGGTTGTCAGCCCCAGCCAGTTGCCACCAGCAAGCCTTCTCCTCTCCATCCTATTCCAGCAAGGCCACCCTTTTTTGCTTATTCCGGCCCCAGGAACCTGCATAACTGTTCCGGTACCAAGTACGTACTATGCCTTCACAGTGGGTGTGGGACACGGTACGGCTCGGAATCTCAAAGTCCCTCACCATCTCTCTGATATCCCCACCACATCGGTCCGCCCTTGCAACCAGCTCACAACCCTAACAAGTCGCGCCAATCCTACTCGGGCAAGCCCGCCTCCAGCTTCTTGCCAGATTCAGGGTAGTGCAACGCTGCGCGAGCAGGATCGACGGTACGCCGAGTTACAGCTAGACTCAGATGATTCCACGGACGCCGGACCAAACCATGTTATTGGCCGGCTGCCCATCAAGGGCCGGATGTCCCTTTTCGTCACATTGTCGAAACTGGTGCCAGCCAAACACGACCTGTCCAGGCCGGCAGCTGCTTTTCTGTCATCAGGCAAACCCGCTGCTGAAGCAATCCGCTCGAGCTCGTTCAACTGCGTTCCCATTGCGTAATGGCGAGGCTTGCGCCTAAGAGAACTGCATTCGGGGTACCCATGTGAAGTCTCCAAATGCTGGCTGGTCCAGAGGCTGCCACAATCCACACTAGGCCACGCAACCCGGTGCATTGGAATGGTTGCATACCTCCTCGACAGCCACAACAGCGGGCTGCCGCCCCAAAAGCCACCTCTTTTACGCTCGGGGTCTGTCAGCAGCCCCATACATCCCTTCACTAACCAGTGTATCTGTCCCAGTGACGAACCAGCTATCGAGTAAGCCTACGTCTTGGCTAGCTCACGACCAACTCATTGGGTCGTACCCGTAGCGTCCCTCCCGTCGCTACACAATCCATGGCGGGCTCCCGGTGTTTACGTTGGTCGCAGACGACGGCGGTCTACAACTGGACTACGGGCACCACCATGTCGTCTTGCTACCACCGCTACCTTCTTCCTCTGCGAGCAAAAACACCAGATCTTCCCCTTCAGCATCGGATGCTTTCTGCATGGCGTACACGGCACCAAGTGCGACAAAAAAAAGCAACCAGCCCGCCGTGGATGCGCTGAAACTACAGGAAAGCCCCCGACAGCCACCCTCAGAGCTCAAGGTGGATGATCTCTTATAAGTTAGGTGCATGCTTGTCCTGCAAGGATCGTCCGGCATAGAGGCGATATTAAATCTAGCATAACTCCATGCCAACACTGTGCTGGAGGAAGGGGCCACAACTGCAGGTCTAACCTTGCCTGAATCGGTCACATTGCTGGCTCGTGCGGACGATCTCGCATTCGCCCATCGCTTCCACGAACAGAACTAAAACATTTAACCACAATAGGCCACATTGCCAGCGAGTCCTAGCCATATCCCTTGTCGCAGAACACGCGGAAGGCAATGGCAGAAGGGATCAGCCGCACTATAGAGTTGTGCAAGTGGGATTTGACGTGCGCTGATCTCGGTGATGCTGGCTCCGCCACTCAGGCACAGAATGTGATGTCATTTACAGATTACCAAGACTGCTATTACAGCACCAAGCCCTGAAACCTGCAAGCACGGCTGGTGCTGGGCTTACAACGCCAGGAATTGAGAGTGTAGTGAAGCCACTAGCGGACAAGATTTCGATGGTGCCTGCTGATGGAAGACTTGAAAACTGGCTGGGCCTCAAGTCTGCGCTTGTCCACTCTCGCAACACTGCCAAACTCGGCACTACACCATCGGGTTTGCCCTAGATAACCAACCAGCGTGTTGTTGTTGACCACTTCGCTGCCCATTACGAACGCGGGGCGCGACGAACATTTTGTCATCGCCGGAGGGGGAAATACCTACTACTCTGCGCGCATCGTACGATGCATTTTAGCTCAACGGGACCACTTGAAACTGGAGACGGCAACACAGAACAGAACGAGCAGCCCCGGCTACACATTTGAACGGCTGGCAACGCAATTTTCAGCTTGTCAAGCGATGATTCAATCCGATGCTACTGCGGACTGGAGAACAGCGCCTGCATCCGATCGAAGTGCCGAGTCCACACAACGGCAACCTCGGGGCCTCCCTGTCTACTGGGATACTGGTGCCGAGAACATATAGAGCTTGGAACTCAGTAAATGCGACAGCCGCGGTGTACCAGGCTATAAACAGCTGAGTAATAACTGAGGCTTTTGGGTTATGCATCGAGACACACGCTGATCAGACCACGGTGTCGCAGCACGACGTGCTCGGGATGGCCTCATAGTCCAAGCCGGACTGATCGACTCTCGGTGCTTGGTCGGCCGAAATCTGAACAAGCCACGCCCCGTACTATTCACTTGAATACAGGCTGATTATGCCATAGCAGATACGAATTGCTGAATCGCACAACTTCCGACGTGCCTCTCGCACTGGGGATCAATGGCGGAAGACTGCAGGTATGCCAGGCAAAATACGTGTATCCGAACTGGCGGTATCGGCGACAAGCGGCTCTCCACTCCACGTCTGTGCAGCCCAGTCGTCACAGTAATGGGGGCGGACTTGGTGAGGCTGGCACAAAAGCGTCAAGCTATTACTCGTCACAACTTTATGCATAACATGGATTATGGATCCTGCCAGACGGATAACAGCGGCCCTATCCTCACACCCTGTTGGTTACACAAAGAACAATCCAAGGCATCAACGTGCGTCACGCAACAACGGGCCAGTGTGATGGCGCGCTCCGTCAAACTGGAACTGCATAGTTCAAGGGCGAATCAAGAGGCCTAGCACGTGGATAACCCCCAGGGTCTCCGTACATTGACGAAGAAGCCCTTGCTGGCAGTGGCTGTGTGACCTCGACGGTCCGAAGTGGATTGTTTGGTGGCTGCCACGAGTCGAACAACGATGTCTACGAAGCCTCAAGAAGTGCATGGTACACAGAAAGGGAAGCGAGGGGTGGCTCATGGTGTCTGAGCTTTGGCAGCAAATGTATTGGATCTGTGTGAACTTGCGGTGGGAGGAAATGATGCATAGAGCAAAGGCCGTGTCTCTTGTGTGCATACCGCTGTGGCTCGCATATTACCCTGAACCTCTGAATCCCCCCACCTCCATTGCGTTGGCCCTTCTTTTTCGGTCACCAGCGGGTGCTACGCGCGCAGACACTTGTGTCCGTGAGCTGAACTGAACATGAATTGCCTCGCAGCCCTCCAGTTCGAGACAACGAAGGCGGCTGGCTATAACCTGTTTATGGCTGTGGAGAACGCGGCTTTGCTCACTAAATGAGGAGTTTGCAAGCCGCCGGCCGCCTGACACAGTACTCGAGCGTGACCCCCCCCACTTGTTCCAGCTGTTCGGATTTTTCTTCTGGATTTTGGCATACCACAGGCCAAGACACGGGCTGAGAGGGAGAGATGTAGGGAGGGGGCGTGACTATGTTGGCAGGGGAGCAAGTATGCAGGTGTGTGCAGGGAACAGGGCAGCCAAGCACAACAGCATGCATGGACGTGGTCCACGGTGTGCGGCAAGAGGCCAGTGATTACCGCACAAGAAGTGCCAATTTCGAAGGAAAGCTGAGGACGTTATATCAACAAAGGGGGGCTAGAGTGGGATTTCGATCTGCTTCACCTCAGGCCACTGCAGGATTGCACAGTCAGAGGCGGCGCGCACAAACTGCCATCACCAGTTTCTGGCCAAGAGTGCGCTGGGCAAGCCGCCGCTCAGGGTCCAGTGATGGGTCAAATGGAGAGAAATGCTGCACTAATGAACGCCACAGTGACGCTGGCTGATGGGCTCTGCATCTGCCCGGCCGGTGTGGTGAAGAAGAAGGTTGACCAACTTGCGGAGCCGAGACAACGGGAGCCGATAAGGCGAGCAAGGGCACAGCCTGACCACTGGCAAGACTCGCGAGACCGGAAAGACTGGTAGCAATAGCACTGACGGGGCTACAACAGTGGTTCCAACAGCTTTTGCTGATACAATCTTGTGGATCTGATGCCACTGGACAAGATGCCATCGCGGCACATGAAAGAAATGCCTCGCCAGACAGGAACACCGGGCCGTCGGCCATGAGCACGGACAAGCGGCCCGCTTGGAAGATCACTCTGTTCAAGTAAGCAGGACTATTATATTCTCCTTGGGCTTCTGCTCCGGTTCGGACAGCCTGCGGACCAGACTAGCGCCCGAGAGGGGCCTCTCCACGATGCTCTGGAAATTACTTCGGAAAAATGCGCAGAAGAAAAGTTCCGCTGCAAGGGTCTGTTGGGCAAAAATATCACACCGGGCAGGTGCATTTCTCATCCTCCACGCATTGATGAGGGGGGGAGGGGCCTGTCTGCTGGCCATCATCTTCAGCTTATGAGTCGTGCATTGATAGCGCCGGGATGCTAGTCAGCGGGAGCTACCGCGAATCAATCAACGAGTCGAGCAGAAGAAAGGCAAGGAGCGAAAGCGAGGCACAGATGGGGCGGCATGACAAAGCGCGTCAGCCGTTTTGCGCTGCGCCATACGTCGTGCTGTTGCTGCGAAACTCGGCCCATGTCTTTCCTTTTCCCTCAATATTGTGATGCGGTGTGATAGGTTTTGCATTGCATCAGGGGCTTGGCTGAGCCTTTCTCGGCGCGGCTGTCGGCTCCTCAACAATCTATGCTGTGCTACCACACCCAGATGCATGCGGCGTGATGGAACCCATGATCTCTGCGTGTGTGTTTCTGCAGATATCAGCACGCAACCCTTTAGCTGAGTTTCCGTCTTTGTGTTGCATGCCATGTGTCACCAAACGAGAAGGGGGGTACGCATAGTAGGTCATGCTGTGCTTGTTCCTGTTCCGTGTCGCATTACAACAGCACGCCACAATCACGAAATGAATCAACCGGAACTTGATTGATTTGATTTGTCTGTTTTCCTGCTTATCGCGTACAGCGACCGCCATGGTCCCCCTGTTCATGTTCACATTTATAGCATCGCGAGCTGACACAGGGACTGCGTCACCTGCGCTTCTTTTGATTGGCCCTCGCGTCTCCCACAGCCACAGACGCGCCTGGTTTGGGGTTGACGTCTATTGATATCCATGGATGCATGCATATGCTGGGGTAAACTCTGGGATCCAAACCACTCTCCACTTCCCCTTGGCTCCTTCATTATTATGCCGAGCCGGATATTCCGTGCTGGCTATCGGGCTGGGGCTCTGCGTGAGTCTTTTTCTGTCGCCTTGGCAGGTAAGTCTGTGATTGGACGCTTTCCTTCATACGTCAGTTTTAGGTTTTACATCGCAGCCGGCCATGTCCCTTTTTCATGCTCCCTTGAAAGGCGTTTTCTGTCACTGCACCTGAAGAGGGACAACTGCCTAGCCTCGCCCTGTTCCACAGACGACCGGTTACTAGTATTACTCGCAGGATGCGTTGGTTCCAAGAGTTCATGGACTAGGCGTGCGCGGTGACGCCGTCAGCCCAATCCATGGCCCTTATTCTTGGCTCATTGTTCTCGAGCACCAAGAATGCCATGTGATTACTGGGCAGGGAGAAGAGCATAACAAGCCTAACGTTGCGCACGAAATGGGCACAACATACTGACTAGAGTTAGCCGCGAGGCAAACGGAATTCCGTACCAAGGGACACGCCAGATTTCATAGGAGCTCTGGTGCCTCTACACTTGTCATGCGGCATGTTCGACTACCAGGGCCTTCTACCTGGGCCTTCTATCATGTTTGTTTTCCTTTTTCCTAACTGTCTTGGCGAGGGTCGGCCGCTTAGCGAAATATCCGGCAGATCATGTGTTTGCCCAACGCCGTCGGCGGAGAGGCCTCCTACCCCCTCCTCCGCAAAGGAACCCTTTCAGGGTCCAAACTCACACCGCATACCGTTCCCCCTCCTGTGATGCGGGCAAGATGAGAACACCGCCACGAGCGGTCAACGCAGGACAAGAAGCAGAGAACCTCGGGGCAACATTATCATACACTCGGAAGAAAGTTGACCGAAGCAGGGACGAGGCATCGAGAGAAGCTCTGCGGAGGACCAGTGAAGGACCTTGAGGCGTGTAAGTCACGACTCGTCAACCGATCAGTACCGCCGATGCCACCAGAGAACTGCAAGGCTGAAACTGCGGCTTTTGGCTCGAGCGATGCACGAACCAACGCATAGCCATGGCGGCCGGCGATGAACATGACATATCACTCACGGGGGAGGGGTGGCGTAACGCGAGACGTTGGGATGGGGAGGCCCGCCAGGTGCGCAATCTAAGATCGAGCCGCCATCCATACGAGGAGGAGTGAGAAGACTGCCCATCACCAGGTTCCAGCAGCCAAACTAACGTAGCATATAGACAGTTGAGATCGGTGCTGATCGTCGTTACATCTGAGCCCACAAATGTCCATGCCGTGCCAAACTCTAAATGCGCCCAAGGAGAAGCTGTACGAGGGAGAAAGTGACAAGTCAGACGGTGAGCGCATACCATCTTATTTTCTTTGTCTCGAACATGGCATTCTTGCCTATTGATTTCCCCATGATTGCCCATCAGCGGGTTCCGTCCGAGAAAGGCATCGCGAGCCCAAGCGAGCTCATTCCAAGAGCAAGGGACTACGGTGCAGGGATAATCCCTTCCTTGTCTCCGACGTCGAAGTTGGCTCTTGTCTCTTGTCTCCCAAGATCCCGGGTTTGTCCTGCTTGCACACACACCCTCCCCGCCCGGGGCATCCTCGTGCTCGTCGAGCCCATGTCCCCGCCGTATTCTCTCAACTGAGAGGCTTCTCTGCCTTCTTCTCTCCTTCTCTCTCGGCCCCAGGATTAGGTTCTGGCGGCTGCTACCGAGTAGAGAGCCAAGGGAGCGCACGTGTGCGCATGTACGCGGATATACTGGGGGTATTTTCCAATGCTGTCTCAGCCCGCACCGAGACAGATCAAGCCACCACCACCAAGTCGTGTTTGGCACACCAACAGAACAAAAGGCTGCACCCGTGTTTTTTGTAAGAAGAAACACCAGAAGAAGAAACTGGAGCCCGATGCTGATCGGACAAGACGCTGGCACATGCCTTTTGGGCTGGGTGCTCGGCAGGCTCGGGCGGGAGCTCACAGCACCCACCGCAGACACGCACACAGACTATCGGCTGATAGATCCTGTCCAATGTCTCACCTCTTTCTGTCAAGCGTGGAAATGAGGAAGACAACCCGGAAAAAAATTGCTCAGTCTGAAAGAAGGGGTCCCCCCTTTCGCCCTTCTTGCTTGCTTGCGCCGGCTTCAGCCGAGACAACGTCACCGAGTTGGTGGTGCACAGCGCAATGCTTGCTTTGCTGGGACAACTGACTCGCAGTTGCAGGACAACGCATCCCCGCCGGTCAATCTCATGCCTTTGCCGGTAAATATTTGTAAGATTTTCATTCTATACAGCAATATGTAACAAGTGTTCCAAATGCAGCAAAAGATTAGGCAAAAACGCTTTTCCAAAAGAGGGCCTCAGTCTGAATGTAACAACACAAAACTCCCCCCCACCACGTCTCACACACCCTAGAAGAACAATACTACACGCCCCTGTCAGTCAAAGGGGGGGTCCCTTCATTTCACTCCACCTCCAGACCCGCCTGCTTCATCAGGTTGTAAAACGGCCCTTGCTTCTTGTACAGGGTGGCGGGCGTGTCGAACTCGACGACCTCGCCCTTGTCGAGGACGAGGACGCGGTCGCTGTCGACGATGGTGTTGAGCCGGTGCGCGACGGTGATGATGGTGCGGTGCGCAAACAGCGGCGACCGCAGCGTTGCTTGCAGCATCGCGTCCGTCTCGACGTCCACGGCGGCCGTCGCCTCGTCGAGCACCAGGATGTTGGACGGGGTCAGCATGGCGCGGGCGAGCGACACCAGCTGGCGCTGCCCTTGCGAGAGGTTCGACCCTGGAGGAGGACGTGGTTAGCGAATTGCCGTGTGTGTGTAGAGGTCGAAGTCAAAATAGCCCAATGTCTTGGCGTCGTGTGATGGTGGTCTGGCCGCGCGGTCGACCCCGACATTGATGTTGGATGACGACGTCGCTGGCCAAACAGGCCACGCAGCTTGAGCCGTGTTGCCTGCTGACCACCATCACACCGCCATCTGAGGGCACCAATCACAGAAAATTTCTTTTGAAAAGGCACAAATAGGGAGAGTGGCTCACCTCCTTCTGTAATCCGGGCCTCGAGGCCGCCGTCCATACTCTTGACGTGATCCTTGAGGCGGGCATGATCTGCAAATCCAGTGTTAGTCGCCGTCATGCAAGTGCCGATTCGCCGGTCCAGAACAACGTACCAAGAACGCTCCACAGCTCCGTGTCGTCGTGGACGTGGCCCGGGTCGAGGTTGTCGCGCACCGTGCCCTCGAACAGGGCCGCGTCTTGCGGGATGATGGCGAGCCGGCGGCGGAGGTCCAGCAGGCCGATGGACGACGTGTTGAGGTTGTCGATGCCGATGTGGCCGGTGGCGGGCTCGATCAGGCGGAACAGGGCCAGCGTGAGCGACGACTTGCCCGCGCCGGTGCGGCCGACGACGCCAATCTTCTCGTGGGACTTGATGTCGAGGTTGACGTTCTTGAGCACGAGGTCGAGCCCCTCGCGGTAGCGCGTGCTGTAGTTATTGAACTCGACCTCGCCGCGCGCCGGCCAGGCCACGGGCGGGCGGTGGTCGGCAATCACCTCGGGCGCCTCGCTGGGCAGCGCGGCGTACTCGAGGACGCGCTCGACCGAGACGATGTTGGTCTCGACCTCGACGGTCTGCCGCACGATCCAGTTGAGCGACGTGGTGATCTGCAGGGCCTGCGAGAGCGAGAGGCCGATGGGGCCGTCGCCGAGGCCGGAGCCGCTGGCGACCGCGATGATGGCCAGCCCCGCGGCGGCCAGGATGACCACGGCGCCCATGACCTCGAGGCGCACGGCGAGCCACCGGTTGGCGCTGATGGACGGGAAGTACGCGCGCAGGTTGGCGTCCAGGCGCCACTCGTTCTCGAGGCGGAAGCGCTCCTGCTGGCGGTACGCGCGGATCGTGCTGAGGCCGCCGAGGGACTCCTGGAAGTGCGCGTAGACGGGGCTGCGGCTGACGCTGTCGAGGCGCTTCAGCTCGCGAGACGTGCGCAGGTAGTAGCGCTGGATGAAATAGTACGCGAGGCCCAGCGGCACGATGAAGGCGGTGAAGGGCGGCGTGGTGTACGAGATGACCAGGATGGTGAAGCCCGACCGCGCGACGTTGTTGAACAGCATGTTGAAGACGCGCGCGAGGATCTCGTCGACCTTGTAGATGTCGCTGGAGAAGCGGTTGAGGATGCGCCCCGTGGGCGTCGTGTCGAAGAAGGACATGGGCGAGCGGAAGATGGCGTTGGCCATGCGCTCGTGCAGCTTGCGCGAGGCCTCGATGGAGCAGAAGATCCAAAGCACGAGGGTCTGGATCACGGTGAGGGCCGACGACGAGATGCCAATCGCAAAGTAGATGCCAATGTACGTGCCAACCTTCTCGTTGGTGCCCTTTTCGCGGTTCTGGTCCGCCCAGTGCTGCAGCCAGAACGCGGCGCCAATGTTGGCCGTCTGCGCGGCGAGCAGCGCGGTCAGGTAGACGAGGACGGCGATGGCGTTGTTCTCCTTGGCGTACTCGCCGTAGACGGACCACTTGACCTTGCCCTGCTCGACAAACTCCTTCTTCTGCACGGTGCGGCGGCTCGGCGTCATCTCCTCGTCCGTGAGCTTGCCGCGGGGGCCGCGGAAGGACGCCGTGCTGGCGCGGCGCAGGGTGGCCATGCTGCTGGAGCGCGCCTTGTCCGCCACCGCGAGGCCCATCTTGGCCGTCCTGATGGGCGCCAGCTCGGGGACGTTCTCCTGCGCCTCCTCGAGCTCCTCCTTGTCTTGGCTGCTCTCGGCGCCGATGATGGTGGACTCGCTCGACGGCGGCGTGGACGAGCCCGACGCCTCGCCCGAGTCCTGCGACGCGGTGCGGAGGAGGTCCGCGACGAGGCCCTTCTTGGCCACGAGGTCGTTGTAGGAACCGCGCTCGGCGATCTCGCCGTCGCGGAGGAGCGTGATGTAGCTGGCCTGCCGTAGGACGGGGATGGAGTTGGTGGCGAGGATGCGCGTCTTGGAGGAGAGCAGGCCGCGGGGGCCGAGGACGTTGTCGATGATGTGGCGTCCGACGTGGGAGTCGACGGCGGACAGCACGTCGTCGAGGAGGTAGATGTCGGCACGGGCGTAGACGGCGCGGGCCAGGGACACGCGGGCCTTTTGCCCGCCGCTGAGAGAAATGCCGCGCTCGCCCACGACGGTCTCGTCGCCGTCGGGAAGCTGGGCAAAGTCATCGAGGAGAGCGCAGGCCTTGACGGTCTTTTCGTAAAACTCCGAGTCGTAGCGGTAGCCGAAGATGATGTTTTCCTTGACGGTGGCGTTGAGCACCCACGTCTGCTGCGACGCGTAGGCGACGTTGCCGCGGACCTCGGCGCGGCCCGCCACCTTCCAGAGGTCGCCGAGGATGCTCTGGAGGAAGGAGGATTTGCCGGCGCCAACACGCCCGACAACGCACGAGAGCTCGCCCTTGTAGGCGGTGTAGTTGATGTCTTTGAGGGCCTTCTTGTCCTCGTGGCGGTTCCAGGAAAAGGTGCCGTCGCGGATGATGACGGATTCCTCGCCGAGCTTGTTCGGCGCAGGGCCGACGGTGATGGCGTCGGACTGGATCTCCTCGGCGTTGAAGAAGTCGGTGAGACGGCCGACAGCGACGGAGGCCTCGACGATGGAGGTGATGACCATGGGCAGAACGGCCAGGGGGAAGGACAGCAGGTTGAAGAGGGCCAGCGCAGGGAAGACAATGTCGGTCGTCAGAGGCTTGTTCTGGGTGAGGACAAAGATGGTAAAGGTGGAGCACGATACGAAGAAGGGAGCCGTGTTCCAGGTGAAATTGGCAACGGCCTGCGTGGCACCGATCTTGCGGAGGTTCTTGAGCTCCTGCTCGTTGCGTACAAAGTTGAGCTTGTTCATAAAGGCGGAGCCCCAGGAGTAGAGCTTGATGCTCTTCATGTTGGTGATGATTTCGTTGATGAGACGGCTTCTGGCATCCTTGTTCTTCATCTGCTCCTTCTGCAACTTCTTCATGAGCCTGGCCACAAAGCCCTGGATGGGCATCATGATGATCATGACGGCGATACCAGCAATCATGGACCAGCCGACCAGGCTGTAGAGGGAGACCATGCAGATGACGATCTGGAACGGGGCGGACCAGGCCTGCTGCGCAAACTGCGTCAGGTCCTGCAGACGCTGGGCGTCGACGGCCATGTAGTTGACAATATCGCCGGTAGACTTGGTGGAGCGGCCTTCGTTGGAGAGTCGGAGGGCTTTGCGGTAGATGCTGGAGCCGAGGCCACCTTTGATGCGCATGCCGGTTTCGAAGGCGAGCTGGAAGTACTGGTGGACCATGGTGGTCTGGAAGATGGCGCAGGCAAACATGGCGAGTGCGAGAGAGGCGCCCTTGATGACGGGCTGAGGCGAGTCGGTCTCATACGACTGCACCCACTTGAGCAGCAGGCGAAGCAGCTGGGGCTGGATGTACTGCGACATGTCGTTTCCAATCTTGAATATGGCCGCGACGGCATAAGGGCCGCCATAGGCACGGAACAGAGCCAGCCAGAGAGACGGCGACTTGGGCCTGTTCTTCATCTCGTGCTCCCAGGCATCGCTGAAGCTCTGGCCGGTGGTGCTGGTCTTGTCGGCCTTGGCCAGGGCCCAGAGGTCGTCCTCGGTGAGGAAGGTCTTGTAGCCGAAGCGCATCATGGGGGTCATCCAGGAAAAAGTGAGGCGGGAGAAGACTGTGGCGTACTCGACAGGGCACTCGTCTTCGTCGGCAATGGCCTGGTAGTCGCTGGGGGTGCCGAGGCGGGGCCACAGCCACTCGACGAGGAACTCGGCGGCGGAGAGGCCGAAGCCGACACAGTAGGAGATGAAGTACGGCTGGTCGTGCGCGTAGAGCTGCTGGGAGATGAGGGAGCGGAGCTTGACGCTCTGGGCAATCAGGAGGAGCAGCCAGTAGAAGAGGACGACCCCGTTGGCATGGCGGATCCTCGTGTGCTCCATGTGCTGGATGTAGAAGATGACGACAAAGGAGGCGAGCAACAATAGAGTGGTGGCGATGCGAAAGTCGATGTGCTTGGACTCCATGACCTGGAAGAGCAGCTGGACCAGAACCGAGGCGGCGAGAACCCCAAAGAGCGTCTGGCAAAGAGTTAGCGACGAATCAGACACAGACAGAGGGGCGACGGACCTGCTTCAGCCAGTAGCCAACATCCTTGGGCGTCTTGTTGTCCTTCTTTCCACGGAGATACCAGATGGCCAGCGGGCCGAGGAGCAGGGCAAAGACAGCGACGGAGCCGACCCAGACGTCGATGAAGCAGGGCGTGAAGTCGTAGCGGATCGGGCTGAGAGGGCCCCAGCCCTCGGGGTCGGCGCAAAAGGGCTGCGACTTGGGCTTGAAGTAGCCGTGGAGATTCTCGACGGGGCGGAGGCCGGTGAAGGAGCCCGTATGCAGCAAACGCTGCTGGGCGGGGGGATACTCCATCGGCGCGGGCGGTCGGATGGCTGGTATCGGGGGAGGAGTATCGGTGCGGCTCAGCTCATGCTTTGAGCGCGTGACGGGCGGCGGTGTTACACACGGGCGGCGGGCGTGGCGTGGTGTTGGTGCAGATCCAGAGGAGCGTTCAGGCGGCGCCAGGGACGGCCGACGGCGAGGGTCCGGCGGGCGGGCAACGAACGGGGCGGAGCGACAGTGCAGGCGTTGACCAATGCACCGACAGCGAAGAAGGCAACCAAGACGAAATGAAGGGAGAGAAAAAAGAATGGGTGCGGATGGATGGCCGGGTCGGAACAGCAGAGGAAGAGGAAAAACGAGAGCAGGCAGGCTAGAAATAAATGGTGACGGCCGGGCGTTCGTGCCGGGTGGATCACAGGTGTGGCTCGTCGCCGTGTGCAGAGCTATGAGAGGGAAGGAGCGGGCAGATGCAGACAGAAGAGCTTTGTCAGCGATGCGCAAGGGCAATTTTTGATTGGACGGAAGGGTGGAAGGCCCCGCACTTCCTATAGCCCCAGAGCCTTAGTGCCTGCCGGCCTGCGCGAACCCACTGATTTTGCACTGATTGGTGCTGCTTGGCGTTGCAGCTGCTGCAAAATCCGCTGTGGCGGTCTGTGGCTGTACAGTGCATACACACTGTATCGGCACCGTCACCCTTCTTCTCATCCACTGCAGCCCCCAAAATCTGCAAGTCTGACCATGACGCATCCAAAGTGTTTATTAATGCTCGTCGTCTGTTTGGTCTTCGGGTACAAGGTGTTAAAGCCGGCCCTCCCCGGTCCCGCTAGAACCGTCAAGCAACATCACTCCAGCGTCTGCAGGAACTTGACTACCGTCTTGGCGAGCCATTCGCGCCCAGCAGCGTTCGCAACAGCGTGCGTAGCATCCGGAATCGACCCGGACAACGGACTGACCAGAGGACTGGCAGCATGGTACAGCTTCCGCAGCGCGTCCTGGTCCACGTGAACCGGAACGTACTCGTCGTCCTCGAAGTGCAGCACGAGCACCGGGTTCGTGAAGCGGCCCCAGAGCCGTTTGCGAGTGGCCTCGTCGAAATCAGAGGAAAAGTAGTCATCGTCGCCCCTGCACATTACGTGAGCATAATCCAGAACCAGAACCACGCGTACTCACCCCTTTGCAAGCAGCGAGTGCAGCCTGTACGCCGTGATGGGGACGTTGAACCCGGCCGGGATCAGCTTGGCAGGGACATATTCCTTTTCCTGGCCGTCCGCAATCATCTTCTCCGAGACAGACAAGAGCTCGTCATAGTTGACAAAGTCCTTCTTCAGCGCCTCGCGGTCTGAAACGGGCGCCTGGATAATAAAGCCCTCCACCGGGCTGCTTCCGTGCTTGTCGTAGTCGGCGTACTCCATACAATCCTGTTGGCTCGAGCTTTAGACGCGGCCCTACTCGTCATAATGATAGACGCACCTGACATCCCGTCGAGTGTCCAAACAACACGACCTTTTCGCGGCCAATGGAGCGGAGGTACTTGACGAGCGCCGAAATATCCGCCACGTCTGTCGTCAAACTCGAGGTGCCAAATGCGGTAAAGGAGCTGCGCATCCGGATTTCGAAGATGGAGTAGTCCAAATCCTGTGCCTCCTCGACATGCTTGGCCACGGTCCGAGTATACGGCACTGTATGCGGCCCGTCAAACAGCCCGCCGATGAACACGACGGCGTTCTTGGCGGTCGTTGGGCCGAGTTCGTACGCACACGAGCCGCTGACGCGGGACCTGTAGGGGTGAACCGTGACCGGAAAGGGGGATGTAGTAGCCATGCTAGAGTAAGCGCAAGATGGTCAGGATGGCGCCTAGGCAATTCCCCTGCGTGAGGTGAAGTCGGAGCGATGGCTGATGACGAGCCCAACATGTCGTAATAAGGCTCGTCCCGAAAGTGGGGGCCCTTGGTCTCGTTTTGCGACTACAAATCATGGCACCGAGAATGGTAATAAAATGCAAACAGATCGCGACAGTCTGGTGAACGTCTGCGGGTTGGACATTGCACAATTGATGCAAGGGAATGGTGTGGCGGGACAGGAGTGCCTCCCCTCACACTGCCACAACCATACATCAGCCACACCGATACCTACCATCACACAGAAAGTCGAGAAATAAACGACAACTTTAACGGCGGCAAGTGTTGTGTCACATTTAGGTTGAATGTCGCACAGCCTGTCTCAACCGCCTCTCAGACGCTGTCAATCACACAAACCCGCCTCCTACTCGCCGGGCAGCCCTTCCAACAGCCCAAACGAGCTGCTGAAAACCACCGCATTCTCTTTCAAAGCGACAAGGACAACCGTAATACTTTGCGCCTAGTATCATATCGGCAACTATCATCGACATGGAGCAGCCGCTAGACTACGCCCCGTCCGTCGCCGACTTTGCCGTCCCTAAAGCCGCGTACCTCGCCGCCCGCCCGGCCGCGCCGTTCGGCTACGTCGCCACCAGCGCGCTTGTCGTCGTGTCAGGCGACGCCCCTCGCGTCCTGCTGCTGCAGCGCGCCGCCGGCGACTCGGACCCGAACCTGTGGGAGCCGCCGGGCGGCGCGTGCGACGACGACGACGCCAGCATCTTGCACGCCGCGGCCCGCGAGCTGCGCGAGGAGGCCAGCCTGCGGGCCGCGCGCGTCCTGGGCGAGGTAGGCGAGCCGCACTTCAATGCATAGTATCCCGTAGCAGATTCGACGGGGACAGTCTCTAGCGTCCCGACAAGCTGCTCGGCCTGCTTGCCGGGGTGCAATGTCAGGATTCGTATGGAGTCATGCGCAAGACGCTGATACTGGTATTCAGATGCCATTGGAGCTGATAAATTCTAGCTTGAAGACGTCAAGTGATGCAATGACTTGCAATATGGGCAGAAGGTTCCTTGAGGGAAGCAAGCCTATATATGCCCTCATTGCGGAATCCATGGCAGACTAAGGCTGCGCAAACCTGCCTCGCCCCCTATCATCGGTCAGTTGCGTGTCTCACACCTGCAAATAGAAAAAGGCAGCTACATACCTGCCTCTCGCCCCGTGCTAACTAACTTGGCGAAAGAAGGCGCAGTTTACCTCCAGAGCCCGGCTGCAGGGTATAATGGTTGAGGGTATAATAAGCTGCATGGCGCCCCGAGACACGGCCCCCAAAGCCTCGCAGCTATTATTGAAGTTGGGAGTAGGCAGATCACGAGGATCCAATAGCAAGCTGACAACCCATCACTGCATTTCAGCTACGCGCAAAGATACCTGTGCAGGCAACCCCGCGCAGGATCGCCTTGCCGCCAAAAGTACCCCTCCCTCTCAATCGCACGTTTTTATCGCCAAATAGCAAGCTTGAACGCCCTACTCGGAAACAAAAACGACACCGGCAGCATGTTTAAGAAGAAGGAGGAGGCTTTGGTGCAGCCTCCTCTACGGGCTGCTGCAAATACTGCAGATTTGGGTGCGCCGCCGCTACTGCCTAATGTAAATACTGCGGCTTTAGGTGCGCCTCCTTACGACAAACAAGTCGAGGCCATTCTTCGTCACTACAATACGAGCGAGGCAAAACAGCTCTTCGAGGATCTGAGAGGCGAAATGATTGCCGCCTGCGAAAAGCTCCTGGGAAAAAGGGAAGGGAAAGGGCGCAGCATCCCGGCAATCAAAGGAATCGTGACAAGCAGATTCAAGGATTGGGACTCGCTGAAGAAGAAGCTCACCGTCAACGACAGAGACCAGTTTCTGGAATGGCTTGCAAAGACTGACGGGAACGGAGAGCCGAATCTCTACGTGAGAGACAGCCCGGACATGGGAGATCTTCTAGGCCCTCGCATTGGGCTGTACTTGCCGAGCGACGTTGCGACGGTCGCGAAGAGAATCAACGAAGATCTTGTTGTGAGACACCCCTTTGGCACAGTCCGGGATCCATCAAGAAAGTTTTGCGGCCAGGTCAACAACGTAGTGGTGGAAGAGCATGTGCGAGGAACATTCCGCCAAGGTGTGCTTCCGGACGATGATGACTGGGAACATTACGGATACAAGTCTTGGCAAGTTGTTGTCAAAACAAAGCGCTCACTGTCCGACCTGCCCAAATCTCTCCAGCCGACAGCAAAACTCTTCTGGCCACTCAGCGCAGAGATCCAGGTCGGAACAGTGGTGTCGCAGGCATGGGCAGAGGTTCAGCACAAGATCATCTACAAACAGCCATCCGACATACAGATAACAAAGACCATGAAGCGCATGGTTGATGCGACCAATGGAATGGCGATTACAACCGACATCATGCTCAGGGAACTGGAACGAGCTCTATCACAAGCCAGACAAGAAGCCGAAAGGCGCAAAGAAATGGAGAGGAGACAACCTGTGCTGGCGATTATGGACTATGCGGAAACTGGAGGTCCTGGAGCGGTCGAGGAAGTGACGAGGATTTGCAAAACTGGTTTTGATCTCAGCACCCAATACGGAACTGGACAAGGTACAGCGCTCCACTACATTTGTCGACTGGACCGTGTTGAAATTCTAGAGGCGCTTCTGGGCTTCCTTCGTGGCAACGAACTATTTCTTACAGATGAATTTGGGTACACTCCCTTTCACGTTGCTGTTTCCCGGAGGCAAGCGGGCATGTTGAGGACGCTTCTCGGCCATGTTAGCAAAGAGCAAATCAGGGCAATGAGACAACGCGACAAGAGTTTGTTCGATTTCGCTTTTCAGGGCCGTGATAGGATGACGATACGAGAGCTTGTTCGGGTTCTCGACGCCGAGGATGTACTTTCCCCGAACGCGAGGGGCTTCACGAACCTTGACGACGCCGTTATGGTACAAAACATCGGTTCAGTGCAGGAAATCCTCCAGAAGGTCAATGTAAACTTTCGGACTGAGAGAGGAACTGCACTGCACTTGGCCTGCTTGGCCGGCGCTGTTGATGTTGTTGAGGAGCTACTGAAGCATGGTATCGACATCGACATTGTCGACGGGGAAGGATTAACTGCGCGCGATATAGCCATTGGGGAGAATAAGGAAAGGGTCATTGAACTGCTGGACAAGCATCGCCAGGTGTCTCGCGATCGACCGTGATGACCTGGCATGATGGTGCCGACTCGCACAACAAGCGCCACAATAGCTGGAATGGAATGGGATGGCGCAGGTTTACAACATGGGAAGAGAATGGATTCGACCGATAGTAGCTAAAAAGATGAATGTATTGAAAAGCAACAATTGCTTGTCCCGGTACAGTCTGCAAAAAGTATGCGCCTGGGAAGTCGGCACAGTGCGGCACAGTGCGGGTCGAGAAGCTTCCACAGCTCGGCCAGTTTGACGGCCTGTCCCAGCTGCAACTACATCATCATTGCACATCGCATTGCTGCCTTTGAAGCGCCGTAAAACACATCGCAATCGAATACTCGCCACTTCATTAGCCACTACAGCTTCAGAGATGCGGCGACTCGTGCCTCGACAGCCCTAGCAAACAGCCATGGAGGCAGTTGCCGACCCAGAGGCGCGCAACGCCTTGTTCCAACGGGTGAGTGGACAGCCCCCGCGCTCTATTCTCCTCTGACCGCAACAGTTGAAACCCTGCTGTGTCGAAATCAGCAGACTGACGATTCGGGATGCCGATGGCCCCCTCGCCCGTGAGCTGCGGACTCTTACTGCCACGCTCTTGGACATCCTGCACTCATCCTCTGCCGACTTGCACGACAAGCTGGCCGAATATGTCTTCTTCCCGTTATCGCACATATTCCGTCAAATGACCAGGTATCCAGTGACTGTCGTGGAGAACTGTGTCGCCTGTCTGCGAATCCTTATTGCACACGGCTGGCGGACGAGGATATCCCCCGCTCTCGTCCAACAGATTTTTACTCTTCTCGTCTTCATCATTGATGGCGTGCCCGGCTCTGATAATCAGGAAATGCCGGAGGAACTCATACTAGAGTCGTATCGCGCCTTGACAGCTCTCCTTGATGCCGCCGCCGGCTCTGTTCAGGCCGCTGCTGGGCTGGCAGCGCCCGCAGCGATTCCGCAGCTGGGCCAAGGTGTCACCACGATTCTTGATGGTATCGCAGATGGAGTCACTCCAGCGATTCAGGAAGAGGCTCTACGATCACTAGTCGCACTATATCGCGCAATCAGAGATCATGGCGCCCTGGCCACTTTCCTTCCGGGCACGCTATCCAACCTTGCCAAGGTGCTTCACACCCCAGCGCGATACAAAACTTCCGTGCTTGCAGGCTGCCTAGATGCTGTGACGATGGTTTTGACTAGAGTGCTCTGCGATTTGCGCACACGATCAATTCTGGCCAAGAAGGACACCGATGAGGACACCGACGAAGACAAGAACAGGATCCTGGGACCGGCATGGCTGAATGCCACGGTGGGCCAAGTGAAGAAGGCATTGGCAACGATGATGAAACTACGAGCACATGAAGCCGACAATGTCCGGATTGCGCTTAACCGCCTTTGCATTACACTGTTAGACGAGTGTCACGAGACACTGTCCAACTGCTCGGGGCTGCTTGTGGAGACTGCCATTATCCTAGATTCGGGCGACCGCGATTCCATCTCCGAGACGAACCTGTCGCACCTGGCCGGTATATATCCTGAGCTGCCAGATGTCATCAAGACGACGGTGTATAACTGGATGTCGAGCCTACCACGACACATGCAGTCTGCCGACGAAGATGTGAAACGGATCGCAATTCATAATTTTTCCAAAGGCATCGAACTATTGAGGAGCCTGAATATCGAATCGAGTACAATGGAAAGCGCCCTGTCCAACACACTGTGCGAAACCATCACCTCACTGCTGCAGGCGAAAACATCGAGCTCTGACAACGCGGCCCCGATTCAGCTTCTGGAGACCAAGGCGATGGTGAAGGCCGCCGGACGCACGTCGTATCCCGTAGTGCTACTTTCGCACGAGAGCCAACGCGGCCTGAAGCACGAACTCACGTCCCTCGTGCGAGCCGTCAGCTCAACTCCGCAGTCTAGCGCGCTGCTTGTGGACGTGGTGGATTTCGCCAGAGACAATACAGGAAACAGCCAAGTCGCGGCCTACTGGCTGTCACTGGAGATGGTCAAAGCTGCGCATTCAGCCTCGGCCGACGAAGACGCCCTTCTCAACTTGGACGTTTCCAACGGATCCCGCGACGCCGAGTCCGCGTTTGGCGAATTATATTCCTTCTCGGTTGGTATTTTGGATGCTCACAGCGATGCGTCGGCAGTTGATTGGCGCATGGAGGCACTTGCACTTGAAGCGGTTGCCTACGCGGCCCAACGCTCCGGCGAGTCGTTTCGGCCCGAGCTGATTGACGTTTTGTTCCCCATTGCAACGTTTCTGGGGTCACATAACCCACGGCTCCAGCAACACGCCGTGGCTACCTTGAACATTCTCGCTTCGGCGAGCAAATACGACTCCGTCTCAGGCTTGATCGTCGGCAACGTCGACTACATGGTCAGCTCCGTGGCGCTGCGGCTCAACACTCTGGATATCTCGCCGGCGTCCACCCAAGTGCTGACGATGATGATTCGCCTCGCGGGTCCGCGCCTCATTCCCTTCCTAGACGACGTCGTCGACTCCATATTTGCCGCGCTGGACAACTACCACGGATACCCCGCGTTTGTCGAGAGCCTCTTTGACGTACTCAGAGAGATTGTCGACCAAGGCGCCCAAGCCGAAGGCGCGCGCCTGCTCAGCGACCATGAGAAAAAGGAGGTCCACCACAAAAAGCAGCCTGTGCAGCAGGAGGACCTGAATAGCCTAATGGCGTTTCTGGACAAGCGCGACGAGCGACGGAGGCGCGACGAGGAAGAGGCTCGCAACATGCAGCCGCTGGAAGGACACCCGCAGACACCGTGGGGCGAGCTGGAGAAGAAGAATGGCGAGGCAGAAATGGACGAAGCGGGCGGCGAACCCCCCAGCGAGGAGAAGCCGCCGAGCTCGTCTACGTACCGGCTGCTGAGCCGCGTGGCCGGGCTGACGCAGCACTACCTGACGTCGCCGACGCCGCGGCTGCGCCGGTCCCTGCTCGCGCTGCTCTCGTCCGCCGCGCGCGTGCTCGCCGCCGACGAGGACGCCTTCCTCCCGCTGGTCAACGCGCTGTGGCCCGTGGTCGTCAGCCGCCTGCGCGACCCGGAGCCGTTCGTCGTCGTGGAGGCGTGCACCGCGCTCGCCGGCCTCTGCGCCGCTGCGGGCGACTTTCTCGCGTCGCGCTTCCAGACCGAGTGGCGCGACGGCGGCCTGCGCGACTTTTGCCGCCGAGCGAAGCGCGCAGCGGCGGCGGCGGCTGGTGGAGCGGCCCGGCGGCCCGGAACCCTCTCGACGGAGATTGTGGTGCGCGCCAAGACGGCGCCGGCCGCCCTGGCACACGACGACGGCGGCGGCGGCGGGCTCGGGCAGCACGCCTCGCCGGCGCGGATCTGGGCGGCGACGGTGGCGCTGCTGACGGCCATGGTGGCGCACGTGCGCGTCGAGGACGGCGTGTTCGACGACGTGCTGGAGCTGCTGGTGGACGTGCTGGACCGGCGGCCGGACGCCAAGGAGGCGCTGGAGGCGGTGAATGCGGACGCGGTGTGGCTGGCGCTGTATGAGCGGGGGATGACGGCGTGGCGGGCGGCCCCGGCGACGGTCGAGGGGGTGTCGTTTGTTGAGCTGCAAGTATAGACATGGGCGTGCAACCATAGACACAAGACATGATATATAAGAAACGTGTTTAGATCTATTATATTCTATTTCGGTACTAGTTATCGCCTCCACTGCACTTTATACACCCTGGTTTTTCGTTTCGTCAGCAACCCAACGCCCCTCTCTATAGTAATATCTCATATCTTCGTCATTTACATCTACTGCTACAGAATGGATCAAATCTTGGGGGCACCGGTAAACTTGCCCTCGACGACGGCCTTCATGAGCTGGTGAGCAATGGCCTGGGGCGGCGGCACGCGAAGGTCCCCTTCTTTATACTCTTGGGGTGTGGGCTCGCCGAGCGCGCTGCCACCTCTGGCAAGGGCGACGCGCACCTCCTCGAGGTCGAACCAGCGGGCGCTCTCGAGCTCCTGGTCGTGCATGACGATGTCCTCGCCGCCGGGGAGGGCCTGGGCGACGGCACCGATCATGAGACTGGAGGGGTACGGCCAGGGCTGGGTAGAGTGGATTACGACGCGGCCGACGCGGACGCCGCTCTCCTCCCAGACCTCGCGGCGGACCGTCTCCTCCATGGACTCGCCGGGCTCGAGAAAGCCGGCGAGCGTGGAGTACCAGTGGGGGGGCCACGCAGCCTGACGACCGAGCAGCAGGCGGCGGCCGTCGGCGGACAGGACAGCGGCGATCATGGTCGGGTCGGTGCGCGGGAAGCAGACGTTGGACACGCCGTGTCTGGTCGGGCAGTCGTCGCGGGTGGAGGGCTCGGTGGTGCCGTTAAGGTCGGCAGGCGGGCACACGCGCTTGTAGCCGCCTTGGATAGAGAGATTGCGGGCGCCGCAGCCGGCGCAGAAGCGGTTGCGGTTATTCCAGTCAATCATGGACCGGGCTTGGGCGTATACAGAAGCTAGAGGAGGAGCGGGTTAGCCGAGGAGTATGGTGGAGGGGTCGGTATATGGTACCATGTTCGGGGAGCAGCGTCATGGCACGCGGGTTCGACTCAATGGACAGCCCGCGCGCCTCAAACGCTTTTTGGAAGGCCTCAGCGGCTTCCTTGAATGAATCGCTCGGGGTGACATCGACGGCAAAGTACGGCTGGGCCTTGACGTTTCCGTGCGTGGTTGACTCGATTTCGACCGTCTCATGCTCGCTGGCCGCCGCGGTGCCACCAAGTGAGCCGTCGACTAGACCCAGGAAGACGACGAGCGGGGTGGACTTTGTAGAGTCGAACTGGGCGATGGCCGTCTTCTCGTCGAGCGTGATGGCGGGCTCGGAGCCGATGAGCGGCTTGAGGTCGTCAAAGGAAAAGGTGGCGAGCTGCGATTTGTCGAGGGCGACGACGGAGAGGTTGGTGAGGGCGATGTAGCGAGCGGCCGGGGCGAGGGCGGCACGGCGCAGGAAGGCGGCATCGGTGCGGAGGAAGGAGTAGCGGTTGAGGCGGGTGCCAGAATAGTAATTGACGACCTCCTGGCCGAACTTGCGCGTCAGCATGGAGTCGTCGGCCTGGAGGGCGGGGATGATGGGGAGGGTGACTTTGACGGGCGGTGACGGCATGATGGTGATTTGGTGATGGCTTGTGGTTGCTGTGGTGGGGGATCTAAGGGGGAAGCGGGATGGTGGGGAGAGCTCTCATGGGCGTGGCGGGCTAGTTTGGTGATGCTTGTGAATAGCGACTGATGGGATGCGGTAATGGATTTGAGTTGTGAATTATGGACGAGGCGAGTACCGGCATCATGGGACGGAGTTTTGGACGGGGGCCGGATGAGTAATGGAGCGGCGATGATGGCGGGGGCGGGCGGAAGCGGGAGAGTGGAGAGAGTCCGATGGTGGTGATGGTGGTGGTGGTGACGGTGATGGTGGTGGTGGTGGACGGTGATGGACTGTGGGACTGTGTTGAGGACGGTGGTGAGGACGGTGATGAGGGCGGTGGTGATGAAGATGATAGTGGTGATGCTGTTAAAGGTGGCGATGCTGTTAAAGGTGGCGATGATGCTGTTGATGATGATGTATGCTGGTGATGTCGATGACGGCGTCGGGATAAGGACCATGCGGTGTGCCTGGTGTGCCTGGCTAGACAGAGGTCATGACGAATGGCGGAGGAGAATGGTGATGTGTCGTGATTGAATAGAGCTGAAGGACCCAGTACGCAAGCAAGCTACCAGGAACAGAGTTTTGACTTTTTGATGATGATCACGGACGACAAACGGGTGCAAGCCAGCGGAAGCGCGGAAGCCCTGGAAGGTACAAAGAGACAAAGAGGTGCCTGCCGTTTTCAGCTGCCGAGGTCACGCCAAGTGGGTGCAGAGAACTCAGGCAGGAAGAGGACATGAGAGAGAAGAAAGAAATGGAGCGACAAAATACAAGAAATAAACGGAGGGAATAACTGACAAATTTCCCTGATTTCCAGTCTTGATTTAATAATTATTGATTCATTCATCCCGCCCTCCGGGGCAGTTTCGGCGCTGCACTCCGGGAGCCCGGGTCGCACGCAGCCTCGTCCAGCCAGCCACAGCAGCCACAGCAGCCACAGCCACTGACAAGCTGCCGTCGAGTGTGACAGCGCCACTTCTCCGCTTAAAACGACGCGCCTCAGTAAGACAAGCCGTTCATGGGCCATGCAGTGGCAGGTGGCAAGTGCTCCTATTGGCCTGTGGCTGGTGCATTGTGCAGGTGCAGCTGCGACAGGTACTTGGCTACCGCTCAAAACGGAATCGAAAAATTCAAACTTCCATCCCATCCACTCTCCATCCACATCTCCGTCCTCCACGCCTCCACGCCAGTCCTCTTTTATCCTCTCGTCCCCCCTTCTCTCTACCTTGCTTTTATTCCGACATGATTCAATTCTACCCTCCCTCTTCTCCCTCTTTACATTGATCCCCGTCCTCCCTCTACCACCCACCTACCTCCCGGCTCGCATGACTGCCCCTCCCCGGTGGTAGCGCAACGACAAGCCTGCCCGCCGCCCGCCGCCC